>BPLS01025822.1:0-31964 GCA_019656275.1 Rhododendron kiyosumense
CACACAATCATTTGCCATTTGATTGAGCTAATTCAGCCCAAACAGGTTCCTATGACCTTCTCTCACCACAGTGTCTAAGAAGTTTTTCTTACTACTATTACTCCTATTTCTCTCATTTTATTATCCAAAAAATGTCCTTCAAAATCTTTATCGAACAATCTCGACATGCTTTTTTCAAAAGTTACTGTACCATATATAGAAGTTAGAAAAAAATTTGTTCCATAAATAGAAGTTTCTGTGTACTTTTGTCATGGTCATTGTCATTGCTTCAAATTCCCACTATTTTCAACAAACTTCATTATTTTGAGGGACTAAAAATCGAATGAGATGACCCAAGCCTTACAGATATAATTGAACTGAGCTTATTAATATTTTTATGGAAGCCCTTAAAAAAATGCTTAAAAAAAATTAATAACTTGAATCATTTTATGTGGAACCTCGAGGTGAGTCCCCCCCCCTCTCTCTTGGCAGTTTTGCCAAAAATTCTGCCATTTATGGGACCGGCATTTGCATTGGACAAAATTGGGAGGAAAATGGCGTTTATGGGTGGCATCCATTTTGCCAAACTTTATGGCATTGGCATGAAATTTTGCCATTTGAAGTTTGAACATCCTATAAAAAAAAATATGCATTGAGAATTTTGGAATAGTTTAATAGAATTCATGCATGTGTATCGATACTCGTAAAATATGTATGGGAAATGTAAAATGTTGTCTTTATGTGGGGCCATTTATGTGTATACCGTCCACTTTCTATTGGATAGTGATTTACATAACGGATAAAAAAATTTAAGCTACTTATTACTGTACTCTGTTACTTTACACAAATTTCTTTAGTAATTTTCATAGTAAATTTCCACGAACATCCATCTCTATTCAAATGTTTGATAGACAAGTTTAATATCTGAAAATAAAATAGACAAAGGAAAACCCTGAAAAGTTTCGTCAGCAATAAAAAAAATATTGTAAGAAATAAGTAAAAATAAAAATCGTATACTTAGATTTAGAACGTCTTTATCAATTATTCTAACTACAGTTGTACTAAATTAGACTGAGTTATTTTGGATTAACTTAATTTGTATTGATTTTTTCAATCCATCTAGACGATAGGGATTGAAAATGTAAAAAAAAAAAAAAAAACGACCCAACTTGAAAAAAAAGTCAAAAATAGTGCATAACTTTCTTGTTTCCCATATATTTTTAGTAACTTTTTTTTTTTATGTTTCTTGTCAAAAGAAATTCAAAAAGTGAAATGTTTAACAAAACTAAATTTCAAAATACAAAAATAAACTAATTGCCCAAAGTAATACTACTTGTCATCTATTTCCTCTATCCCAATTTGTTAGTCCCTTTAGGAGTTCTATCACTTTTAAAGGGTTTATATCTTTCGATTTATAGTGATTTTGAACACATTTTTAATTAGAAAAAAATAATATATTAAATAAGACTCATATTTCTATATGAAAAGTTCTATGAAAATAAAGATATAAACAATCTTGGATTCGGTTAAAATATAATGAGGGCCAAAAAATGAAAATAATTCTTTATACAAACGTATGAATGAATATATAATATATTCATGTAATTCATTGAGCGACGACTTTAATATTCAAGCCGCCGCGCAATTTCAATAACTTGACTCTTGTAGTCAATCATTGGCAAAGATATAGAGACTCACGAGAATATATATTGTGATGTCCGTAGCATCATTGTTTGATCATGGGTCGTTATTTTTCACAAATGTTATGTCACCAACGACCATGCCAAGCATAAAAAAAGGTGGGTCCATGTTGTTTACTTTTCTGTGGAGCACTTTTGTGCCCTTCGAAAATACTACTAGCATTTTCCTTGGAAAGTTGAGCCCGGCCTTTTGAGTATGAATTACGTAATTTACAATCACACCTATTTTCGAAAATAGCAATGAACTTGTTCTATGGACAAAGTAATCAAGAAACAAAATATGAATACGAGGACAAAACTATGGTACATAGGGTATACCGTATGTCTAAATTATGACAATTTGTGATTTTCATTATTATGATTTTTGGTTTTTTAATGCATATTTTTTATGCTAGTTACGACTTTTATTTTAAAATTTACCTGTTGAATAGGTCATTAGCAAGTTACCCATAGTTAAAAAATAGTGTTATTATGTAACAATAATTATTCGTACTAGAAACCATAATAATTATACCTTAACCAAATATATGTGTACAATATTACAAATTAAATACTACTACCCACAAATGTTATGACAACACCATAAATTGGCATTATCTTATCACAATGAGTCGTACCAAAAATTCTTTGACATGTATAATATTCCATAACAAAATCAAAATATGTCGTACCAGAATCAATAATTGTTATACCCAAACAAAATACATGTGTAAAATACCACAAATTTAATAAAAATAACCAAATTTGTTATGACAACACCTAAATTTTCATTTTCTAATCACAATGTGTCGTATTAAAAGAAAATATATTTAAATACTACAAATTATATAACAAACTATAATTGTTATGACAATACCATAATTTGGCATTTTCATGCCCACAACTGTGATAGCAAATGAAATTGGTTAAAATATTTCGTAACAAGACCAAAATACCACAAATTCAGTAATATAGCCAAATTTGTTATGACGATACCATAAATTGACGTTTTCATACCCACAACGTGTCATATAAAAAAAATTCAATCGGAATGTTCAATTAACGATAGTTATAAACTTATAATTAGCAAAATATCAAACCACAAATTCAGTAATATAATCAAATTTGTTGTGACAATATCATAAATTGACGTATTCATACCCACAACGTATTGTATAAAAAAATTCAATCAAAATGTTCAATTAACGATAGTTATAATTAGTAAAATACAATACCACAAATTCAGTAATATAACCAAATTTGTTATGACAATACCATAAATTGAAGTTTTCATACCCACAACGTGTTGTATGAAAAAAATTCAATCGGAATGTTCATTTAACAATAGTTATAATCAACAAAATACCAAACCATAAATTCAGTAACATAACCAAATTTGTTATGACAACATCATAAATTAACTTTTTCATACACACAATGTGTCGTATAAAAAATTCAATCAGAATATTCAGTTAACGATAGTTATAATCGAGAAAATACCATACCATAACTAAACGTTGTTAGTGAGTATATTTTTAGAATGACCGATCATAATTGTTAGAATATCAAGTCATACGATATTCAGCATTGTCACCAAAATTAGGTATTGACAACTGCGTAATCGAAAAAATTTAATGTATTCAATCGGAATGTTCATTTAACAATACTTATAATCAACAAAATACCAAATCATAAATTCAGTAACATAACCAAATTTGTTACGACAACACCATAAATTAACGTTTTCATACACACAACGTGTTGTATAAAAAAATTCAATTAGAATATTCAGTTAACGATAGTTATAATCAGCAAAATACCATACCATAATTAAACGTTGTTAGCGAGTATGTTTTTAGAATGACCGATCATAATTGTTAGAATAAAGTCATATGATATTCAGCATTGTTACCAAAATTAGATTTCGACAACTGCGTAATCGAAAAAATTTAATGTATCCAGATACAAGAATGAAGTTGATCGCTTATCATTAGATTCTTAATCAAACAAAAAAAATCCTTTTACTATTGAATTCGGGTACCGAAGAAAGGGCTTTCTAAACCTATCGAGCCAAAAAATTACGTGGATTATTTAGTCAACAAATATAACGAAATCAATGGTTTTAATCGTCATTATTGTGTCGCGGTTATAAGTCAACCGTACATTCAGTTACAACAGAGAAATTGGTTTTATATCAAGTATATTGAATGTACAATTCTAAATGTTCTTTTGGTATGACACATTGTGGTAAGAAAATGCCAATTTTTTGTGTTGTCATAACAATTATGATTATGTTATATAATTTGCAGTATTTTACAAATGAGGGAGAGGGAGAGAAAGTCAAGAAAGAGAGAATAACCTATTACTTGCTAAGCCATTTTTTTCATTTTATTAATTGATTTAATAAATGGGTGGTCTGGATTATTCACTTTTAAATCCAAGGGTTTAAAATCACGGTGTGTATGATACACCTCCTAATAAGGGGTGTATACCATAGGACTACCCGTTAAAATATTAGGAGGATAATGAGGTGCATGAACAATATTGATTCCTACAGTTCAAAAAAAAAAATTTTTTTTGATTCCTCAACACACATAAAAAGGGATGTGGAGTATGAACTAGGAACAAAAATTTTGTTTCCTTGTTTATCGCTATCACTTGGGTTTCCAGAAACACCACCTCTCTTTCAATACGATTTATAGTAAGTTTTCTCTCAAATTATTACTGTTTCTCTCTATCTATCTCTCTACACTTAGGCTCCGTTTGTTTTGGTGTAAAATATTTTACACGGAAAATATTTTTTATGTAAAACATTTTATTGTAAAATCTTTACAAGTTTGTTTATTTTCTATTGTTTGGCTGACTTCCAAAATTAGGTTGTGACGAAAATGTCTCTCATACATTTGGTGTGGGACGAAAGAATACCATGATAAATTTTTAGGATAGGAAAATACCCGACCAAGCCAACACCATTGCTATTCACCCAGAAGCCCACTGATTATGTCCTAAAGGTGCAAAACTTCACACGCCAATCACCTTGGAAAACAACTTACGGGATTTTTTTTGGTAAGTCATTTAACACCTTATAAAGTAAAATGATTTACTGAAGAAAATGTTTTACAAAGATTTTTGCAACCGAACACCTAAAAATGGATAAAATATTTTTGATAAAAATGTTTTACGGTCAAACAACCAGATATCTCACAATCTTTACCAAACAACTCCAAAGGGACTTTGGAGTAAATTCTCTTGGCCAAACTTTAATATAGAGTTTTATTTCTCAACTACATAGATTTCAATGTGGGGCCCACTACGGGTCCCACACAAATAATTCGAGCCGTTCATTAAATAAAAGTAAACATTTTTTTGAGTGTCCATGTGAAAAATCAACTCAATCCAATACATATAGAGGCTTGATCCTATCATCTTACTTTTTATTCAGATTTTAGGATAATAAAAAGTTAAATGATTGGATCGATAGTCTATAGGTATTGAATTGAGCTGATTTATTGCAATTATCCTTAAAAAAATATTTTATATTTAATGAGTGGCTCGGATCATTTATGTGAAATCCATAATAGACCCCACATAATGACCTGTGCATGATATGTGTGTGAAAAGTCTGTGTCAATAGACTTTCTCGCTTTGTTGGATTGACTGTCTGGTCTGGTGGAGAGGTTTGACTTTTGAGGAATCTGCTTCCCTATCTATTCGGTCTTCGATTAGGAAAAAGTAACCAAACTTTTCTTTTTCTAATTCTTTAGAGATTTTTTAGTGTGAGAGCGGGAATATTCCACGTGACATTTATTCAGTGTATTCGAGTTGTTCGATACATTTTTAGACGGCTTGGATTGAAATTTTCCCTCTCTTCTCACCACAATACTTTCTCTTATTTTTTTTCTCCAAATCTGAGCCGTTCAAAAACGAAATAGATGGCTCAGATGCGCGAGCGGGTACCATGTAGCACCCACTTGGCACTGAATTTTTTTCCCTAATTCTCTTATAATTATGTAATGTGGGGGTAAATACTTGACCATTGCTCATTTGGCTCTTTCTATAAATCGATTAAAGGTCATTACTTCACTTACACTCGATGATGGTTATCTTACGTAAGTCTAGGAAATAGAAGTGAATCAAGAAAGTGAACGTACGTGTGAAATGGATCCAACATTGTTTCTTTCCTCGTGGGGACAAGGGAACACTATAAGAAGAGGTTTCCCATAACAAACAACTACTCTCTCTCTCTCTCTCTCTCTCTCTCTCTCCGAATTTTGTAGAAATATGATTTCTCAATCGTAAAAATATGAATTGAACAATTAGCCCATCCCATTCATTTTTAGCGTCCAACAGTACAATTAAAACGTCCAAAAAATAGCTATGTTGTTGCAATGATTTGGTTCTATTTTGACACAACCTCAAACTAAGACTATTGGATTAAACTCATCTCATTTTTTCAATACAAGTTAAATGACTTCGATGAGGTGTGACCATTTTTTGGCATCAATACGTGACAACGGGTGGACTTGAATTTTGTCAAAAGAATCGCCAAATTACAACTCTGGACCTTAATTGCAATGAGTGGACTTGCTTTTACGTGTAAAATGCCAACTTTTTGCAATTTTACTCTACACTCTATTAATGCAAAATCAAGTGGGGAGCACACCCAACAATGAAAAATATTCTAAGCACCATTTGCGTATGCGATTGTCTCTTTGGTATTTGCGACTCCATGTTGAATCATTATTAATAGGGCTTTTGCTTACTTTCGTTTACTTTCACTTCTTGTTTTCGGACATCGATCAAGTTATTGACATCTCCAGGTTCTGTTTTTTTTTTTTTTTTTGTACGTAAAAATTTATCCAAAAACACGCACGAAGCTACAAGAAATCAACAGGGACATCCCTGACCACCTATACATCAAAAGGTCCAAGAGACGACCAAAAAACAAACTCACAAGGAAACTATGAACAATTATTTATAGAAAAATCATAGAATCTAGAAGCCAATCATCGCAAAGCCTCTTGTTCTGCATGAAGAATTTGACAAATGACCAAGAGCTAACCTTGGCTCTCACAGAGTTAAAGACTTCACCCATAATCCCATCAACACCTCTGGATTTGCCTTGGAAGATCCTCAAGTTACGTTCCCCCCAAAGAACATAAATAAAGGCTATCAAAGACAGCTTATACAGAGAATCACGCAAGCTTTTCCCTTGTCTATACCGGACTGCCCACTCCAATTCCTGGGCCAAAGGTAGAACCGGCCTAGTAATCCCATTTCTAGCCAAAATTTGCCTCCAAATCATCTTAGAAAGCTAGCATTCAAAGAAAAGATAACTATAGAATTCTACATCAGTCAAGCAGAGAGAACAAAGAGGGGGCACCACCATACCCCAACTCACTAACCTGTCCTTGTTGATAGCCTTCCCAAGATAGCTAGCCAAGAATTGAAACTCCATCTAGGTGTTTGTCTATTTTTCACTTGTTGTCGATAATCGACAGGAAACGTTTAAAGTGCTGGAATGTGGATGTTTGTAGTGGTGGAGTTTGGTTCCTTGCCGAATTTCAGGACTTCTCTGGAAGCAAACTTAGTGAAGTGAATGAAGAAGGAAGAAGCACAACAAAAAGGACTTTATTATTCTTCAAAGTAGAAATAGATCGACAGTGAGAACACAATCGAGTAGACGGTTACGTTACAAGCTACTCCTAAAGCGAGAAAAGTAAAGTACATATAAAAAGTAGAAGCTTTTGGCCAATTGAGTGGGGGGCCTATAATCGTCTTCAGTCTTTGTATTTATAGGCTGCTACTTCGACTTGAAATTCAAACTTGACAAAGTTTCCCTCCTCAAATTTGAATCAAGTAGTTACTTCTTCTTTTCTCCCTCTTTTTTCTCCACAGTCTTGGACAAGCGGTTATTCGATGTGATGCTATGTTTTGCACGCCCTTTTCAACCGCGTTTATCAACTTGTGGGCAGCGTGCCCTTTCTTAGGGAAAGGATTCCGTTCCCTCTTCTAAAAATGCCAGTTCGAGGGAGCGCAAGGCGGGACAAGCGCTCGCAAGAATACAGAGTCGCCACTCGGGTTTGAAGGTCCGACATCCAAGGAACAGTATTTTGAAGCACCTGCCGCGCTATTTGATTTGAAAAAGTGAAGGAACCAGTCTGTCATAACCATATCTGGGTTCGGGAGCCTAGTTACGAGAGGGGAAGGGTTCTATGGCACCCTTCTTGCCCAATCCGAAGATCGGTCTCTACTTAGGCATTCGCGAAAGATGTTTGTTTGCGATTCTATTTGATTAATTAATTCTTTAGCCAATTAGGGTAGGGGAACAGTTAATCGAGATTTAAAACAGTCACAGTTTGCAGGATGTGATAGATAGCATGGATGAACAGTTAGTATAGGATGGGAACAGACTCCTGTGGGACTTTAAACAAACTGGGAGGCCCCTGTTTTGGAGTGATGTGCGCAGGAAGAAACCAGCATGCACTGAACAAGTCACTGCATGCTATTCACACCTGCGCACGCAACTCCAAGACACGCGCGCGCCGGTGAGCTCAAACCCACAGCTCTTATTCTCAAATCCTCTGGGCTCTGGAAAGACCAGTGCACACCCAGGACAAACCAAGCAGTTCATATAGCAGCATAATAAGCAAGTTCTAAGTAGTTTAAAGGCTGAAAAAGCCCCACAAATTGACAAAACATCCCAAAAACAGTGTGGGGACAAAATAATGGCCTAAAGCCAAGTTATCTGTGCAAGGCCACTCACTGGTCAGAGGCAATTTGGCGCGCGATAGAGTCAGTCTGTCGAGCAAGGGTGTGCCCTGGCGCGCATTGCTCGCGCCCTGGCCTGCAATGGTCTGAGCCTTTTAACCAGTGTTTGGTTTACACGTTTCTGAGTTCTGGTACATATCCAGAAAGATCCTAGGGGTACTCCAAAACAACAAAAATGCAAATTAACTACGTACTAGCAGTTTCTAACAAAGGAAAGCAGTAAACTGATTTTTAACATGCTTAAAAGTGATCTATATGTAAATAAACACAAAAACAGCAAGACACCAATCCCCGCGAGGACCGTCGTGCACTGGGCTGAGACAGTCGCGCGCGTGAGTGGCTCCATCGCGTGCTGGTTCTTGCCTTAACGTTTTTGAAACCTTACCATCTTTAGGACCAGAACTGGTATTGATTACCAGCCTTGGCCCTGCCAGCCCCCCTCAGGGATCAAAATAGAAAACAGAACAAAGGTAAGCTATACCTTTGGTTTTTGAGTTTGAAAGGTGTTTGAGCTTTGAGATTTGAAGTTGATTGGGGTGTTTGAGGATTGTTGAGTGTGAGAAAAATGGGGAAGAACAAGCTATGTTCTTGGATACTTGTCGCTTGGCTTCGGAACCCAAGGTGTATAGATTTCTTAACCTTCCAAATTTTGTAACCCTTTAATGGAAGCACAAATGGGGATATATATAGAGAAGGAGGAGCAAGGTTGGTGCTGCAAACAGAGGAGTTCAACCAGTCCACGAGGCCTGGCTGAGATTGCAATGGTGGCCAATTTTCCTTCCCAAAAAAGGTTGGTGGGGATTTGACCATCGTGCGATGGAGTCAATCTGTCATGCGATGGTGCGCCCTGGCGCACGATGGTCAACGGTCAAGCTTTGACTGTTGACCACAACCTGGCAGTTTGACCATTGTGCGAGGGACTGGGAGCAACGCGGGACAGTAGGGTTTTTGGCCTTTAGAAGTGGCTTAGGATTAGGTTAGGTTCAAGGGTTTTGCAAACACTCAAAGCTCAAACACTTAACATTCCCGGGATGTTCTTGATCCATTTCATCATCGGGGAATCAGAAACCATAAGTAAACTAATCTGGAAGCCCAGATTGGGGTGTCTACAGTAGCCCCTCTTTGACGGCACTTGAAGCACCATCAACTTGGTACAAGTAACGTCAAAGATTTCTAGACACCCCTCAAGACAATCCAGAGCAGAACATACTAGCCAAGCAGACAAGTAAACTTAAGGAACCTGATAGGTGGAATGGACAGACGGGTCCATTGTAGAGGATGAAGTAGAAGTGGATGAGTGAATCGCCGCTTGTTGATCGAATTTGGACAGGACAAGCTGTCGTTGTAGATTTGAACGGGACAGGCCGTCGTTGCTGGGGATCAAACTATCCTCAGCACAAAGCATTCCAACAAACACGGGTAGGTCGTGTCAAGCAGGTTGAATTCCATCTGTTGGGAATCAGAGCCAATCTCCTTATCAAAGTCCATCGGAGACAGAGCAACAAGGCTGTTGGAAGATGCGCGTGAAGCTAGACTGATGTAGAGGTAGTCGTTTAGAGCAGGCCGAGGCGGACTCTCCTGGGGAACAATCAATTGTGGATGGGTGGACCGTCGAACGATATTCTGATAATTATTGTGGATCGATCGGATGATATGGCTGATTGTCATCGCTGAATGGACTGAGATAGGCGACGTGGCTGATTTGTCATCGCTAAATGGACTGAGATAGACGACGTGGCTGATTTTTCATCGTTGAATGGACTGAGACAAACGACGAGGTTGATTTGTCATCGCTGAATGGACTGAGACAGACGGGGCTGATTTGTCATCGCTGAATGGACTGAGATAGGCGACGTGGCTGATTGTCATCGCTGAATGGACTGAGACAGGCGACGTGGTTGATTGTCATTGATGATATGGCTGACCATTTTTGATGATATGGCTGACCATCGTTGAAAATTGGACAGGACCGACTGTCGATGATTTGGATGGGCGGATCATCAGTCTAAATGATCGAGCCATTGCGAAATGGACAGGACCGGCTATCGTTGAATAGGAAGATCAGTGTGTAGAATGATCAAGCCGTTGCAGATTGGGACAGGACCGGCTGTCGTTGAATTAGAGATGGGAAGATCAGTGTGCAGAATGATCAAGCCGTTGCAGATTGGGATAGGACCAGCTGTCATTGAATTGGAGACGGGAAGATCAGTGTGCAGAATGATCAAGCCGTTGCAGATTGGGATAGGACCGGCTGTCATTGAATTGTTCCGCAGAAGATTTTATTGCATCTTGCTATGAGAACAATGCCGTTAGAGATTTTTAATCGCATCCGTCGGCAAACAAATTGAGAGTTAGGGAGATTTCTTCGCATTCGCTGACCAACGATAACAATACATTAGGAGGTTGCATCGCACCCTTCGGCAAACAAATCGAGAGTTAGAGAGATTTCCATTGCCTCCACCAAACAAACAGAACAACACCATAGGAGATTGCATTGCATTCGTTGGGAAACAAAGTCTTGATGGCAACCATTTGGGCATAAACTACCACAAACTGGCCACCTTCCTGTTTTCAATAGTTGATATACACAATATGCAATGACATGTATGATATTGAAAATGCAGATGCAAACTAAGGGTGGCTCCTAGGAGGACAACAACGGCTAAGGACTACCACTGAGCCCTATTACTTTACTGTCTTTTGCCTTGGAGATGCACACCCAGACAAAGAGACATTGAGTGGGTTGGCGTGCTTAGTTGACATATAGTAACGACATTGGGCCTGCATGCCCCTTCCTTGATGCTTGGGCGGACGAGCCCATAGATATGCTTTGCTTGGCTTTGGGTTGACGTGCCCTTGCCGTTGACGAGATTCCACAGCTTGTAGATTACAGAAGCTAGGCTAACAATGTAAAAATTGCCTTTTTCCAGTTTATGGAAGAAAACTGATCGCTAATATATATTTTGCATTGACAAGCGAACTGAGTTGACACACAGACACACATATATGTATAGACTTGCCTAGCTCACACGAAAAAGGAGAAAAAGAGTCCTCAGGATGTAACACAAGCTCTTTAGACACATGGAAAATAATGAAATTTTGGGCATTAGTGTGCCAAAACTCAAAAGATCCCTGAACAGGTAAAACTGACACTTGCGAGGTCAAAATAGATGCAAAGACTTGCATGAACAAATAGAATCGAGAAAAGCTTCCCGAAATGAGCATGGATTGAAATCTAGAAAAATGCCATAAAGACGGACATAAGACGCAAATGATGACTCATATAGGCCTGGACAGAAATCAACACCCCCGTGCAGTCACATTAATTCCATATGACCTGCACAGCAAGACAAAACTTGGCGAAAGCCCCTTGAATGACATTTGAGGGTAGTAGCTAACTACTATTGATTGGTACTTGAATTGAATAAGCGCGCGCAGAGTTGAGACCAACGTGCATAACTATGAGCAAGCGCGCTTGAACCTCAAACTAGCGCACGTGACTACAAATCCGTTGCAGCTGCCCGCACCAGACTTCGCTGAAATTAGAATAAACTGTGAGCCGTTAGGCCTTGCCAGCATTTCGTTCAATTTTTGATGCTTAAAATCTTTTAAGGCTTTTGCTAAGCTTTGAAATTGAAGTAGTAGTTTGAAACAAAATTGAAAGATGAAAGGTTTCCCCCTTCAGACTCCTCCCGTGCAGCTTCATCTTTGAACCTCTTCGACCTTTGATGTGTACCAAACGTCAACCATGGATCCAATTGATAGATTGAGACCGAGTCTCAAAGAGGGACTTCCTATGTATCCCAAGCTAGGAAATCAGGTCAAAACGTAGTTCAGGCTAAGGTTCGCTCGAGTATTTTACCTTACCTTTTATGCTCTGACTTTTGCCTAGAACCGCCATTTAGGTTTTCAATCTAGTGAGCTTTCAAATGCTGCCTTTACTTTTGTCTAGACCACCTTCATAGGTTCTCGGTCTAGCAGGCTGCTCTAACTTTTGCTTGGAACTGCCCACCCTTAGGGTTTTCAGCCCAACGAGCTTTTTTCAGGGAAAAGGCTTTTGAATTGATCCATGCTGACCAATGTATTGATTTTGTCGTTGTCGAGGTCGATGATTTTTGGCCACAGCCCCAGATAAAATGGCTTTGATAGCACAGGGTCCAAAGTGCTTTAATTGACATGCCTCGCTTCAAGTCATTTTGAACACTTTCTAACTTGTGCTTGGCGGAGCGCTGTTTGTGCAAACTTGAACATGGTATGATGCGCTGGACCTTCTGAGCTTCTGCTGTCTGGCTTGACTTCCGGTAGCAGGGGGATTT
Organism: Rhododendron kiyosumense; assembly: GCA_019656275.1. NCBI lineage: Eukaryota > Viridiplantae > Streptophyta > Magnoliopsida > Ericales > Ericaceae > Rhododendron > Rhododendron kiyosumense. The sequence continues at coordinate 12,746 of BPLS01025822.1, forward strand.
ACTACTTCTTTATCTCAGGATTAACACCAGGCGTGTCTTTTGTGAGTCCATGCCAAGATGTTAATGAACTATTCGAGCCTGTCTTGACCAAGTACAATGCTCCACTGTGGACTGCGTTGAACCAGTTTGAACCTTTTGGAGGTCTACTTCATCTTTCAAGTTTATTTGAAAACTATTATTTCAATTTATAGGCTGAGCATGCCTTTCGTCTTCCCGTTCGGTGAGGGAACACATTTCCTTGGGATGATCCCATTGAAATCTATCCCTTCGTCTTTAGGGTCGACATAGTTTATTCAAAAGCCAGCAAAGTGTTTAGAAGCAAGATAATGCATATCATAAAAGGAACCCTCGGGGTTGCCAATTATAGGAAAAGACTCGAATATAAAATAGAAGCTACGACATGGAGGGCCAAGAGACACAAACTCCGACTCTAAGCTAGACTTAGACAACTTGACAGACACTGTGTCAGACTTAGACTCAAAAGTGTCAATGCAAAATAGATGCGATTCGAAAATGCAACTTTTATAACTGCCCTTGGCTTCCTCACAGAGAGGTAGAATCTAGAGGATGTCCGGCCCAAGCAAAAGCACTTCGGCCTCCTAAGCTTCTTCGACAAAACCTACTTGGTGCTCACATGAACAATGGACCTTAGGCCGTCAGTTTGCTCCTTTGTAAGCTCCTCATTACTATCAATCCAGGTGTCGGCAGTGAAGAGCTCAACTGCCCAACCTACAGCCATCATGTTAATCTCCGGTTCAAATGGGATGGATACGATTGCTTTGGGTTGGCTTTCTGGGACAATATAGTGGCTAGGGTTGAATATGGTGGAGCTAAGGTCGATTTGAGTGGAGGTGATAGATATCTGACCTACCAGAGGGTCAGAGTTGTATTGAGGCAAGGAGTTGGAAATGACGTTGGGCTTTGGTGGAACTTGAACCGTGCCATTGTCAATGAGATCTTGAATCTCATGTCAAAGACGATAGCATGTACCAGTGGGATGACCAGGCATTCGGTGGAAGGCACAGAAGAGGTGAGGCTTGTAACCAGAAGGTAGAACTTTTAGTGGAGAAGTTGGGGTTAAGGGTTTGAAATGCCCAGACTTGATGAGTTTTTTCATCACTGCGGACAGAGGTGCCTCGAAGACAGAGAAACTCCAAGGTTGGGTTCGGGCCCGGTAGCTATGGGCGTTTTGAACCTGATTGATATCGGCAGCGCGATTGGAGTTGAAAGCCAGAGCATCACTCCCATTTGTAGCTGTATTGGAGTAGTTGTTGTTACTAAACAACGTGCTACTATTTCCAGAGTAGGGCCGCAGCTTTGCTTTCTGTGAGGAGGACTCTCCCCTAGGCAGAATCCCACTCTGCAGTGCATCCTTAATGGCTAGGCCAGACTCGAAGAAAGTCTCAAAGTTGGTAGATGCTTGAACTAGCACAAGGTGCTTGGTGAAGTCAGGCTGAAGATTGCAGGAGATGATGCGAAGTTGATCCCTCTCGCTCGGGCGATCAGTCATCAATGCAGCTTTGGCTTTCCACCTCTTAACAAAATCTGCAAAGGACTCATTTGCTTCCATTTTGGTGGATTCCAATTCACGAGTAGTCATTTTGGGCTACGAGTTGTAGTTGTACTGTGAGACAAAGGCAGCACCAATATCCTCCTAAGTTCTTCTTTTGGAGATGTCGAGCGACAGAAACCAATGAAGGGCGGGCCCAGAGAGAGTTTGAGGAAAAAGCTGAGACATGGCCTCACTTTCCACCCCTAGCAGCTTCAGGGCAGCATGGTAGCCAAAGAGATGAGTTTTGGGATCACTGCTTCCGTCAAACTTAACCAAGTCAGGCATCTTGAATTTATCGGGGAGCCTAGCATTGGGATACAAACAGAGGCGATCCAGGTCAATTCCCCCTTCACTGATCTTCTCGGATTTTGTGACAGCCTCTTTCAGCTTAGCCGTCTTGGCCATAAGAGCAGCTATATCAGGGTTTTAAACAGGCCTAACAGCAGCGAAATTAGGGTTTGGAGCAAGCACACGAGCCTCTCTAGGGGTGGGTTGAAGGATGAGCTGGCCTTCACAGTTTGGATCCTCGACAAAGGTGGGGGTGGCATGAACATCCTCATCGTCCTCGTCCTCCTCTTCGACCGCTGGTGGAAGATGAGTGTTGACAAGGTTATTCAGGCGAGTGATGTTAGCATCTGTCTGAGTGGCCTTCTGTTGCATAACAGTGATACTATTCTAGAGATTTGTGAGCATAGTTTCAAAGTTGAACGGTTGATCTGCCGTCACAGGTTTTTCAATAGAGCTTGATGAAGAAGCTGGAGATGGGGAAGCTGGCGGTGTGGCTTTTTGCAATATCGATGGCAAATCTGACTGTAGGGCGGCCAACAGTGAACTTGGAGAAGCCTCCGTTGTGACTAACAGAGAATCTAGCCTGACAAGCCTCTGAACTGGATTCCGAAGATGTTTCCAAGTAGGTTTGGCTCTTCCTTTCGGTACTCTCTTGTTCGGTGCAATGGTTCCAAACTAAATTGTAAAGTAATTGAAAGCTTAGTGACGTTCCTACAACAATAGTTAATTGCAAAAAGAAATGCAATGCACACGTCATCGTCGGTGTCCTCCTAGACTTTACAACTACAGACAAGTCTGTCTCCTGATGTTCGGACGCTGCCAGAATCCTCGAAAATCTTTTCGAGAGTGTATCCTTATTTGAACCGACTAACACTAAGATATGTCAAAATAGTCTAAGCCTTTGACTATTCCGTTCTCAAAGTTTCAACTTTGGAGTCAGAACAACTCGGTATAGATGAAATGATATCAGAATCGGGGCGGTGTAGGCCACACAACGCTATAGCCTAAACAGTGTACGTGCTGCGCACGATAACCAAGGTGGTATAAGTATCACGGCATTCTCTCCGTTGTTCCTCATTTTCTGTTTGAAACCATGATCAGGCGTTAGACAATGACTTAAAAAGTCTTGATTTCCCAAAGTCTTGTTGATTGAAGGACTTTGAAAATTAGCAACGTGCACCATCGAGATGCACAACTCTTCATTGAGTCATGGCAATGTCCTAATAAGCATAAGGCAGAATCGAAAGAAAGACAACCTAGAAGTCGCCCTAAACATGCTCCTACGCAAAACGGTATGTATGTATAGTGCATGTAATAGGGAAAGCAGTAACACGGAGACAGTATATGGGGTTAGATGCAAATAATCTTACCCTGTAAGTACCTGTCCTAGTTTGGAGTGTTCTAGTGTTTCTGTATATGCAAAGGCCGATTTTGGTTTGAGGGGGTTCCTCGGACTAAAGCCAAGACATATCTCCCGTTGCCCATGTAATCGCAGAGCAACAGTCAAACGGTAGAATGACTTGTCATCGTCGAAGGTTGTCGGGCATTCGGGGTCCCTGGGCTCAGGTAAACCGTGCTGGCTTGCCAAAACGCTCTAATGAGGCTAATCCAACATCGATGCAAATGAGAATGCTAAAAAGTTGATTAATGGAACGGAATCGCAAATTCGTAAATTCCTTTAAAAATTTGGCTCTCTTTATTTAGTCAATACTTAGAAGAAACTACACAAGAGAACAATCGGAAAAGCCCTAGTCAGGATGGCCGGACACGAGGTCCTGTTAAATCACCAATCCTTTCTTTAGCAGCGCGAAGCTCACTATTTTAACAGACTTTTGTGGGATTGTTCTCAAGCATATTAAATTCTAAGTATAGACTAATATTGGTTCGTTCCCCAACGGAGTCGCCACTGTGGGCTGCGAGCCCTTTCTTGGGGAAAGGATTCTGTTCCCTCTCCTAAAAATGCCGGTTCGAGGGAGCGCTAAGCTGGACGACAAACACTCGCAAGAATACAGAGTCGCCATTCGGGTTTGAAGGTCCGACACCCAAGGAACCGTATTTCGAAGTACTTGTCGTGCTGTTTGATTTGAAAAAGTGAAGAACCGGTGCGTCATAACCATATCTGGGTTCAGGAGCCAGGTTATAAGAGGGGAAGGGTTTTAGAGAACCCCTCTCGCCCAATCCGGATATCGGTCTCTTCTTAGGCATTTGCGAAAGATGTTTGTTTGCGATTCTGTTTGATTAATAAATTCTTTAGCCATTTAGGGCGGGGGAACAGTTAATTGGGATTTAAAACAGTAAAAGTTTACAGGATGTGATAGATAGCATGGATGAACAGTTAGTATAGGATGAGAATAGACTCCTGTGGGAGTTTAAACAAACTAGGAGGCCCCTGTTTTGGAGTGATGTGCGTAGGAAGAAACCAGCATACACTGAACAAGTCACTGCATGTTGTTCACTCCTCCGCATGCAACTCCAAGACACGCACGCGCCGGTGAGCTCAAACCCACAGCTCTTATTCTCAAACCCTCTGGGCTCTGGAAGGACCAGTGCACACCCAGGACAAACCAAGCAGTTAATATAGCAGAATAATAAGCAAGTTCTAAGCAGTTTAAAAGCTGAAAAGCCCCACAAATTGACAAAACACCCTATAAACAACGTGGGGACAAAATAATGGCCTAAAGCCAAGTTTTCCGTGCAAGGCCACTCACTGGTCAGAGACTGTTTGGCGCGCGATAGAGTCAGTCTGTCACACGAGGGTGCACCTTGGCGCGCGATGCTCGCGCCCTGGCTCGCAATGCTCTCGCCCTGGCTCGCAATGCTCTGAGCCTTTTAACCAGTGTTTGGTTTACACGTTTCTGGGTTCTGGTACATATCCAGAAAGATCCTAAGGGTACTCCAAAATAGCAGAAATGCAAATTAACTACGTATTAGCAGTTTCTAACAAACGAAAGCAGTAAACTGATCTATATGTAAATAAACACAAAAACAGCAAGACACCAATCCCCGCGAGGACCGTCGCGCACTGGACTGAGACAGTCACCCGCGTTAGTGGCTCCATCGCGCGCTGGTTCTTACCTTGACGGTTTTTGAAACCTTGCTAGCTTTAGGACCAGGACTGGTATTAATTACCAGCCTTGGCCCTCCCAGCCTCCCTCAGCGATCAGAATAGAAAACAGAATAAAGGTAAGCTATACCTTTGGTTTTTGAGTTTGAAAGGTGCTTGAGCTTTAAGATTTGAAGTTGATTTGGGTGTTTAAGGATTGTTGAGTGTGAGAAAAATGGGGAAAAACAAGCTATGTTATTGGATACTTGTCGCTTGGCTTTGGAACCCAAGGTGTATGGATTTCTTAACCTTCCAAATTTTGTAACCCTTTAATGGAAGCACAAATTGGGATATATATAGAGAGGGATGAGTAAGGTTGGTGCTGCAAATAGAGGAGTCCAGCCAGTCCATGACACCTGGCTGAGATTGCATTGGTGGCCAAGTTTCCTTCCCAAAAAAGGTTGGTGGGGATTTGACCATCGCGCGACGGAGTTAGTCTGTCGCGCGATGGTGCGCCCTGGCGTGCGACGATTGCGCCCTGGCACACGATGGTCAACGGTTAAGCTTTGACTGTTGACCACCATCTGGTAGTTTGACCATCGCGCGAGGGACTGGGAGCAGTGCGCGACAGTGGGGTTTTTGGCCTTTAGAAGTGGCTTAGGATCAGGTTAGGTTCAAGGGTTTTGCAAACACTCAAAGGTCAAATATTTCACAAACCCGGGGTGTTCTTGATCCGTTTCATCATCGGGGAATCAGAAACCGTAAGTAAACTAATTTGGAAGGCCAGATTGGAGTGTCTACACAACTGCTTCGATTGTGGTTTGCTTGCATTCCATCATCTGACATGTGTCTCAAGTTTAAAAACATGTTCAAAATCATTGATCAGTCCATTCGATTATCTAACATAACTATATTATGTCTAAACTAGTCCAAATATTGTCAACACGTGTCAAAATTTGACCTAGGCGATCAATATTGTCTAATTTACAAAATTATGGAGTAAACAATGCCCCCCTATTTACCTGAGTTAAGGGTTAACTCTAGTAAAAAACCTCTTAGTAATCACCGCCTATAAAAAGTATTGCACTTTGAAATTCTAGGGCACGAAACTTTTAAACACCAAACCCTTGAAACTGTTTGATCTTTCATGGCTGCAAAGGCAAAATCGAATATTCTCAACGATTCAGTTGAAAACCCAATTATAGAGTCAATGAAATAAGATATCCCCCATTTCCTAGATTCATATCGAGACGAGGAGAGTCAAAACACCCAGGTTTTGATTCATGACGAAAACGTTAGTTCTCATTGTATGTTGGGTCCGATTTTCCCATCAGTCGTTTTGAGTAACCTTCCAAAGGTTTATTCCGTAATGGAACGAGATCCGCTCCTTCTTCAACATTCATCGCTTGAATGGTCGGGTTGGGGTAAGAATTCTTGCCTTCGCTCTTAGCCCTACACCGTTGAAGTGGGGTGGACTGATTGGGTAAGGCGTATGACGAAATTCCTGTTCTAGGATTGGAAGAAAATGGGAATTTGGAGACTATTGAGCTCTCTCAATTTCCTTTAGACATGAATTCTGAGGAATTGGCAGCTATAGCTTATTTTTGGTCTAAGTCATCCAATGCTATGATTTTACAATGTGGTTTATTATCCCTAACTGTTTTGGATATCTCTCATTTAACTGGCTTCTCTTCATTAGGCTGTGAGGTAAACGCTCTACTTACCCCTGATCCATACGATCCACTGTTTATTGTTTCCATCATCTGGGGTGAGTTATTCAAAATGGTTGAAAACTCATTACAAAGCAAAATCATATGCACCCTGTTTTCATGAAAAGGTTGCATTTTATCTATTTTGGATCTGTAGATTCCTTATGGCGGTTCCTGGCCTTAGGATTACTAAAGAATATCTCAATTTAGCCATTTGTTTGGCACAAGTGAGAAGACTAGCTTTAGCCCCATTCGTTCTTGGGTCACTATACAAAGGAATGTTCACCTTTGTAGACAAGAAAATATCAGATTCCTGCGGTGGCCCTTTTTGGATATTTCAGGCCTGGTTGTATGCATATTTTCCTCAACTCAAGCCCAAATCGAATTATCCCCTTAGGGCTGACGAAGCTTTCAAAACATGTCGCAGTTATGCTGAATACTTTTTGGGTTTCCATACTGATATGGAAGAATCATCCGTTCAAAGGTATTTCACCTTCTTCTATGAAGACAAGAAAGAAAACTGGCCTGTATTCTATCCATTCGGTAAATTTGAGTATGCCTCTAAAAGATTAAGGCCATGTTTTGAGGATGTTCCCACAGCTTCCCCCCAACTTATGGTAAAAATGTTGGAATCAAAATGGTTATTTTGGACTAGTATTCTCCTTCCAAGACTTATCCCAGTTGGTTTTGCCCTGAACAACACTCCTTTTGGGAATTGTAGTTATTAGAACTATTCTCCCTTTCAGTTTGCTCAACAGTTTGGTTTAGTACAAGGCATTCCTATGCCTTTTGTTCACCTAGAAATTATTGAGATGGCCTCATGTAGGCTATCAATTAAGTCAAAAGATTCAAAACTGATCTCCTTGATGGTTAATAACTTTTACCATCATGTGAAAGCTTTCAAGCTTTCTGATTTTAAGATCTATGGTGGGACCTTTGCTGCTTTTGAGGAATGGTGGTCAATCATGAAAGTCCTCTACTTTGATTCACCAACTTCCAACTGTCTTTATAGACTTGATCCAGAGTACAAATCCCTTCAAGATAAGGCTGGTAAGTTTACTTAACTTTTCCATCTGTATATGTATTTTTGGTTTACTCCTTCTATTATTAATACTATTTTACTTAACAGAAGAAATGGCTCAATTGCCCGATGATCCTCTCAAAGCCATTGTGCCTCAAGCAAAAGCAGTTACTCCTTTATCTTCAGTTCCAAGTGGAAATACCAGGAAAAGAAAGGCAAAAATGGTTAAGGACACAGAATCAGAACCAAGGAAAAAATCACTCAGGACTATTCCAAGTAATCCAAGTCAGAAGACTTTGAAGAGTCTTTCTATTTCGAAAAAACCTAAGAGAAAGGTCACAATTGGTGAAACTCCTATTCCAACAAAGCAGTCGAAAAGGGTTCAAACCAAAAAGTTAGCTAGTCCGAGTGGTGACAAGCCTGCTTCAAAGGTACATTCGTTCACAGTTTTCTTTTCTCGTACTTGATTTTGTTTTGTAATGTTCGACTATGTTTTTACCAGTACAGACTTGTAAGTACTGTTGGTGTATGTTTTAATATTTTACCTTTGTTGGTAGGCGAAACAATTGATGAATGATTATTATATGATATTGGGCTTTCTGATGGCCGTTATTTTACCCATGTGAGAGTAACAACCCTTTAACAATTTCGAAACGAGATAATTTCTAAACCAGTATAACAGGGTTAGAAAACAGTTCAAATGTAATTAGTTTAATCATCCTTGCATACTACAAGTATATTTCAAATGATCAAGCCCTCAATTTTGGGCATCTGGATTTTGAACAACCCATAATCATGATTTCATTCCATCATAAATAATGACGACGATACCCCTTCACTTTTAGAGAACACGCACAGTAATTAATGACGGCTAAGTACAGCATCTGATGATGTTCCCATGCTTAATAATAATAACCAGCCGACTCGTCTTTTCAACTTAAAGTAGCAATTGGACACACATTATTCCTTCAACTGCCACGTTTCTAGAGTTTTTCTTAGGATAACCTCCCACGTTTCACGTCTATAGAACTTCCTTGGTCTATAAATACACATTTTGAGTATAATACCCATTTACTTGTGCTGACCTTACTTAATTGTAGATTCAACAAGGGATGATAGCACTTATATCTTCCCGTAACTTGTCTAATGATCAATTGTGAGCCTCCAGAGACTTTCAAATGACGCATGTTTAGCTCTCTTGCTATCTCCTAGCCTATGATCAAGGCTTTGTATTCTGCTTGATTGTTGGTTAGGATTCTATTTTCATCCAATCGAAAAGAAAATTGAAACATTTCTCCTCTTGGTGAAGTCAAAACTATACCTGCACCAACTCCATTATCCGTCTTGGAACCATCAAAAGACAAATCCCATGGTTTGATTTCCACCATGTATTTCAAATACGTCATTTTCTAATGGCAAATTTGGATGCTCTGCTAAGAAATCAGCCAAAGCCTATCCCTTAACTGCCTTTTGAGGCACGTACACAAAATCGTATTCGATTAAGGGCAAAATCCATTTACCTTGTCTTCCTCTCAGAATAGGTCTGGGTAAAATATATTTTATTATATTCGTTTGCAAAATAATTTAACTGCTGAGAAATACAAAACCAAGCAAATTTTTTCAATAGATGAATATCTAGTTTCACAATCATTCAACCTTCTACTTAGGTAATAAATTGACTGCTCTCGGCCTTGTTCATTGTCTTGAGCCAATAAACTTGCAATCGATTGATGTGTTGTTGAAATATACAATTTCAATGGTCTTCCACTCACTGGGGGTACTAATACTGGAGGTGTTATTAATGATTACTTTAAAATATCAAAAGCTTTTTGATGGTCTTGTTCCCATCTAAAATCTTTTTCAGATTTTAATTTCAATAATGGGGAAAAAAGCATTGTTTTTCCAAATAAATTAGCAATAAATCTTCGAAGAAAATTTATTTTTCCTAAGAACTGTTGCAGTTCTTCTTTTTTAGTTGGAGGTTGTGCTTTCAAAATTGCATCAGCCTTTGCTTTATCAATTTCAATTCCTTTTTGATGTACCAGGAACCTCAAGAAATTACCTGCCTTAACCCCAAATGCACATTTTAGGGGATTCATTTTCAAACTATAACGTCTCATCCTTTCTAAAGTTTGTCTAAGATGATACATATGCTCATCGATGGAATTCGATTTGACCACAACATCATCTATATAAACTTCCAAGAATTTATGTAGAAAATCATGAAAAATTAGGTTCATAACTCTTTGATAGGTTGCACCTGCATTTTTCAATCTGAAGGCCATAACTACCCACTCGAACGTTCCTATATATCTAGGACATCTAAATACAGTTTTGTGGGTGTCTTCTTCAGCTATATATACCTGATTATAGCCAGCATTACGATCCATAAAGGATAACATTTGATAACCTATTGCTGCATTGACTATTAAGTCAGCTACATGCTTTGGATACTCATCCTTAGGTGATGCTGTATTGACATCTCTGAAATCAACACAAACCCTAACCTTCCCATTCTTTTTTAAGTCTAGGACTACGATTGAAACCCATTCAGCAAACCTGATCGGTCGAATGAATTTTGCTTCAAATAAACGTTCCATTTCTTTCTTAACTTAGGGAAGAACATCATCTTTCATTCTTCTAGGCGCCTGTTTGAAAGGTATTTAATTTTCTTTTATTGGTATTTTATGTTCAACTAAAGATCTATCCAAACCTGGCATCTCATCATAACTCCAAGCGAAACAATATTTAAATTCAAGCAACAAATACTTAAACTTTTCCTTTATTTCATCAGGCAAAGTAGTGTTTACATACGTTATCCTAAGATCCTCTGAAGTTCCTAGATTTACCTCTTTTGTAGGGTCTTTTACGTCTGCCCTATCATCATCTAACTTGGTGCAGGTTTCAAATTTGCTAACCCTAACTCTTTCATAGTTAATGGGGTATTATCAAAAACAAATTCAGCCCAATTACAAGAAATAGGCTCATTCGCTCGCAATTGCCTATCAACTAGAAAGGAAAACAATCTTTTAAGGGTGGCTTTAACGGTAGCCAACTTTTCACTACCTGTATTTGATAGGTTTCTAAACATTAAAAACCTATGACTCTTCTTTGACCGGCCTTGAAATAATATTAGGCCTGGTGAAATCCTTACTTAACTCCTGGAGACCTTCCTTAATGTATGTGAGGAACTGACTTTCGGTTACTCCAAATCGAGTAGACTTTACTTCTGAGTCTTCTATCTTCATTGGCCAAAGATACTCATTGTAGAGATCAGCCTCAATGTTGTTGGTTTCTGCTTTAAATGGATGTTGGTCTGCCCAAAAGATCTTCATCCCTGCTACTTCTCCTGGCTTTAGAAAAATCAAGGCCTGATGCAAAGAAGATGGTACACAGCCATTTATATGAATCCAATCCCTACCTAATAAGGCATTATAATTAGATGAAGAATCGATTATGAAAAATGTCGCATTCATTTTTCTAGTTCCAACTTGCAATTGCAAAGATATAACTCCTTTAGCAGGATACATCCTCCAACAAAGTTGCCAATCGTAACCTCCGTTGGAATTAGGTCATCATTTGTTTTGTTTAGCAATTTCATCATTTTAGAGGGTAAACTATTAACTACTGCCCATTGTCGACCAACACTTTTGAAACAGGTTGGCCATTCATGTGGAGTTAGATGTATAGTGGTTTCAAATGCCTTATTGAGGCATCATCAGGTGGTTTGAAAACCACAATATCATTCCCTTGTTCATCAATATCTATTTTAATTAACTGTGAATGAGGACGTTACTCTTCATCCACCATTTTCACAGTCGATTAAGTCGTATCCTCTACATCGCCTGCCAATTTAATAGGCTGGTTTGGCTTTGCCTTAAAATGTTTTGGCAAAACTAAGATCATATTACATTGATAATTTATATGTATTGACCCGAATTGGATTGCGGCCAGACTTTCACCAAACATTGCAAATTTTTGAGGAGATGGAGAAGCATCTTTAATGAGATCTTCTTGCTCCGAGCCATCATCAAGGAGATCATCATCATTTGCTTCCATGAGTTTCTAAAATTCTTCCATTTTCTTCTTCAAGCATTTCAATTCTTTCTTCCCTTTTGGCTGGGCAGTTGATTTAGAAGAAACCTCATTGTTGTTACTTTGCCCCCCATACTTGGGGGTCAATTGCTCCTGAGTACTGTTTCCTCCCTGCTCTCTAGTCCAAATCATATTTGAAACTCTGGGCGCTAGAGGTTCTGCCCTCTCTCTAGGTTCAAAAATGTGATCGCACGAATCATTGTAAGTTCTGGCTGCAAACTTTCTCTGCAACCTTCTTTTCTGTGAATTTGACACCTTAGTATACCAACCTTCTGCAGGGAACTTGGGATGACTAAGTGTGCTCCAATCCTCATAATCATGATTAGGAGGCATTACCATTCTAGGCTGGTGCCCCCCACATCCATAGGGGCTTTCACCTCTTGGTCCAATGCCCCTTCTGAAGCCAGCACCTCTGTAATTGGGATATCTCCCTCTGTTGGGAAATTGGTAACATGCATTTTCCAAATCTTGACATGAAGGTACACCGGGCCTAGCAGGCACCACTAGGTGACCTCTAAACAGGTAGGGTCTGTAACGCCCCGAATTTTGGGTACGTTAAATAAGACAATGTTATTGAAACTTCAAAATAGAGTCTAGCTCTTTATTACAACATAACTCTCGCATGAGTACTTTTATTACAAAAGGAAGGGAAACTATGGTTCCTATCTACAGCTCCGCCTGCTCCTCTCTCCTAGCCAATTCTTCAGCTCCAAAAGCTTCCAAGGTGTAGAGTTCACCCTGTTCGTCTACGAGGTCTGACACATTATACCAGCATTGCCACTGATATAATATGTCAGGGTCACCAAAGGTAACACCGAGCTACAGGCACTCAATAGAATAATCCCATACCCGCTAACCCATATCTTACAAACAAAAGATCAAAGAAATCATACTAACGATGATAACACATCCACATTCCGTATTCAATTATCGTTGGTGTCCATGATTCTCTTTGTTTCTCCTACGCGACTCATCGTAGATCGTGTCAATCATTTTCACTTTCAAAACAATCTTTCAAAATCATTTGCATTGGCTCCGTACCGCGGATAACCAAGCTACACACCCATCCTTTCAAAATCATTTGACATTGGCTCCGTACCGCGGATAACCAAGTCACACACCCAACCTTGGTTCCGCTGTTCCGGGTTCCCGAGTATCCTCACAATGGTTCCACCGCACCGGGTTCCCATTGGCACACATTTGCATTGGCTCCTCTCCGCGGATAACCAAGCTATACCTCACCATGGGTCCGCCGGTCCGGGATCCCATGGGAACGCACACAACCTCACAATGGTTCCGCAATTCCGGATTCCCATTGGAACACACGCACAAACATAATGCCACCAAAAACGGTCATTCTGTAGTTTCAAAAATATTTCCGTCCTCGGAACATTTTTCCCATTTAACCACACCCTAGGTGCCATATTTCTACTTTCTTGATTCTTGTGTCTCGTTATATGCAAAAACTCCGCGGTAGGACTTTTCACATACGTAAACATAAATCAATCATTCAACATGCTCTAATCACAACGTAAAGCATAACGCCACATGTATAGATGCCCTTGGAGTGAATATCACTTATGCTTTATCACGCCTACAAGTAATACAAGTAATTCATATATGCATGCTCACAATCATCTTAAAGATCAAAATACAAATACTTAAAGTAAATACGTAAAGACACACTACATATAATTCGAGGTAGTAGATAGAGAGAATCTACCGTTCTTCTTGGCGGTAGTAACGACTATGGAAGGTATGTTTGGAATTGGGCGGAGTAACTTCCTACAGAATGCTCCCGGTAGCTTCGAAAGAGAAATGTTTCTCTTGAAACTAATTCTTGACTAAAACTACTCTACTTTATGGATCGAATGGTGGTCGAGTGGCGGCTTAGGGGCAGCCTTGGATGAGTTTCTTGAAGAACTCAAGAACAAAGAAGAACAAAGAAAGAACAAGGCTTAAGAATTCTAAAGAGAAGGAAGAGCAAAGCTTGAAGGTGTGAGTTGAATAGCATGGGAATGGCTTTATTTATAGCCAAAGTCTTGGTTATTACCCAATGGATAAAACTTTCCCTAACAATTATTGTCCAATAGGTAAAAGACTTTGAATGACTAGATTTGTACCTTGGATTTGATCTTGGAAGATTTTGGAAGAGAAAGAATAAATTGTACAAGATTTTTTGGTTAAACAAATCAAGAAAGGACAATGGAAGTTAAGTTTCTTAGCTAGGAAGGAAGTTTCCCCATTAAACTAATTTAATTGGGTACAAAACCCCACTTTAAAATAATATAGAAGTACTTGGGAGAATCTTAGGTCTTAAGTCTACCAAGTACTTACACAATAAAAAAATTAGGTACCATGTCACATGGGCAATTAGGAAAATGACTAGTTTAATAAACCTTGGTACTTGGTTGAAAGACCAACCTATTACCCATTGGATAATAAATCCCCTAACTTTTATTATCCAATGGACAATAGTTGCTAGGGAACTTTTATATTAAAATAACCAAAGTTGTCCTTTAAAGCATGTGTGAAAATCTAATTTTTATAAAGACATTAGTACTAAACAAATCTAGGGTTTAGATATACCCCAATATTTAAATGCACAAAAGTACATAAGAATCTCATACTTGAATATAAAAATAATACCTTGTACTTTGTTAGAAGACTAATGCCATTACCCAATGGGTAATAAATCTCCTAACTTCTATTATCCAATGGACAATAGTTATTAGGGAACTTATATAATAAAATAATCCAAAAAGTCCTTTTAAGTAATTAAAAAAAAGTCTATTTTTTTTATAAATATTAGTACTTGCTCAAATTCCCATTGAATCCATTTAATATAAAGAATTGGGTTTCTATTATCCAATGGATAATAGTTCCCCTAACTTTTATTGTCCAATGGACAAAGAATAAAACCAAAAATAATTAAAAGAAAATGAATAAACAAATTCCAATTCTAGGGTTGAAAAGGTTCAAAAGGTCCAAGAGGGGCAAAACGGTCCATTTATGGTAACTAGGTGACTTGCTAGCTCGGTTTCTCCAACAAGTTGGTTAGAAACTAACTAGGCTTGCCAAGTAGGGCTTAATGCCAAGAAATGAAATTTGAAGGGCAAAAATGTAATTTTGACAAACCACAAGAAAATTAAAACAACCCAAGTATTAAAATAAAATTCAAATATTTAACGAAATTTTTACTGATTGAAAAATCAGGGCTGTTACAGGGTCCATCATCTGGTCCATGACAATGCTCTGACTTTATTCTGTGAAAGCACCCTTGATCTATTCCTTCATATATCAGTTTTGCTCCAACATATATCTGAAGGTCATTTCCACCGATAGTGCAAAACCTTATTCCAGACTTGGAGAATGCACTTTTTTGTTCTTTCTCTGCTATATTTGCTTCACCGTATTTGACTTCTCGGCCACATCTGAGACACAAATAGTCATTTGGAAATCTTGAGGCATGAGACTTTGCTGACTCCTTATTAGTCTCCATGTGGTCTTCATGTCTTTGCTTTTTCTTCTCAACAGTAGATCCCAACCTTTTAGCTAGGCTGGCGGTCACCATATTAACTTCGACTTTGGGAAAGGGGTCTGAATCAATCCCATTTTCTGTTTATCTCCTTTGGCATACTGCAACATTCCTTTCTGAATCAAGTTCTGCCCTCAATTTCGAAACATAACACAATTGTTAGTATTATGCCTAAATGAATAATGCCATTTACAGTATTCCTTTCCTTTCTTTTCCTTATCAGAAGGTATGATATGCCTAGCACTCAGAATTTATGAATTTTTGTTTTAATAATTCATCAAATATCTGGTCTGTTTGTGCTAAATCATACGGATACTGCTTGTAATTAGCTTGACCTCCCCTTCTGTTGGGTTGGGATGAAGGCATATTCATTGGTTTTTCTGTTTTAACTAGTGTATCACAAATTATGGGATTTTTCCGATAACTTCTGCTACATCAATTTCAACATCACCTTCCACATCTTGGTAATATGTCCCTAATGAAGAATTCTTAAGTTGTTCTTCCTCTTGGAGAATTGTTTCAAATTGAGATGCTCTCATAGAAAGTTCAAATAGATTTTTAAAATTAGATCCATTAAACTGTTTCTTAAAGTTAAACTCAAGACCATCTTGTGCAATTCGCACTATTTCTGTTTCTAGTACATTTCAATGACATTGATTTCTCAACCTCTTAAATCTGATAAAAAATTGTTCTCATATTTTAGTTGGCTTTTGCTTTAATTTGGCCAAGTTAGCAATTGAGACTTCTGGTTCATGTCTAAAGTATTGGGCATGAAATTGTTCTTCCATATCTTGCCATGTATGAATAGAGTTGGTAGGCAAACTTATAAACCATGTGAAAGCTATTTTTATTAAAGAATGGGGAAATAATTTTTACTTGAACACATCGTCTGAACCAAGTTCACCTAATTGAAGGCAGAATCTTCCTACATGTTCTATTGTAGATTGGTTCTCTGTTCCACTAAAAAGTGATAATTCAGGGAGTTTAAAATTCCATGGTAAAGGAACACTATCGACCTAATGTGGATAGGGCTTTCTAAACATGGGTTTTTCTACCCAACACAGCCTTGGGCCATATATGTCTTTGATTACTTCCATGATTTGTGCTCTACTGACATTCATGGGATCCTGGCGTCTCAATGCATTAGGAACATTTTGTGCCCAGTAAGCCTATACAAAAGGGCCATTTTGACCATTACCATTGCCAATAGTTGGCAAAGCTTGTGTAATATTGTTCGCATATTGGCCATTATTTTTGCCATTATTTTGCAAAGTTTGTGCAGTATTGTACACATGTTGGCCATTAGTATTGTCATTATTTGACAAAGTTTGAGTAGTATTGTATGCATATTGGCCATTAGTATTGCCATTATTTGGCAGAGTTTGTGCAATATTGTATACATGTTGGCTAATAGTATTGCCATTATTTGGCAAAGTTTGTGCAGTATTGTACACGTATTGGCCACTATTTACAATGTTTACCCCTGTGAAACCATTTCGGGAATTAATACCATTATTTAAATTACTACTTTGTCCATATCCACTACTGTTCCCAACTTTATACATACTAGGGATACTTAGATAAAAACTAGTCGGCCAAACCGTAGGCCTTAATACAGTTGATCCTACGAATGGTCAGTTATGTATATTCATATTTTACTCAAAAGTTGGATTTGAATATACCTGTTAAGGGGCCTGTCTAGGCATGTCTCCAGAATTTACTTGTTCATGAACTACTCCATTTGCATCAACATCTATGGTAGATGGACATGTAACCACCCTTCTCAATAAAGTAATCAATACTTGTGCTGCTTCATCTTCTAGATTAGACAAGATCAGTGCTAATTGCCTAGAGAGGCCTTGCATATCCATGACCGGAGGATTTGAACCATTTCCTTGGATATTCTCTGGTATCCTTTGTTCAAGAAATACCACACCAGTTTGAGTTTCCAGGCCTTCGTTTTGAGGCTCTGTCTGTGGTCAATGGTTTTGCTTTCTTGTTGTTGCTGCCATTACTTCCAAATTAGTAAGTAGCCCTCCTTCTAACGCCAAAATTGTTTGTTTGGTTTTCACTTGCTGTCGATAATCGACAGGGAAACATTTAAAGTGTTGGAATGTGGATGTTTGTGGTGGTGGAGTTTGGTTCTTTACCGTATTTCAAGACTTTTCTGGAAGCAAACTTAGTGAAGTGAATGAAGATGGAAGAAGAACAACAAAAAGGACTTTATTATTCTTCAAAGTAGAAGTCGATCGATAGTAAGAACACAATCGAGTAGACGGTTACGTTATAAGCTACTCCTAAAGTAAGAAAAGTAAAGTACAGATAAAAAGTAGAAGCCTTTGGGCGATTGAGTGGGGGGCCTGTAATCATCTTCAGTCTTTGTATTTATAGGCTGCTACTTCGACTTGAAATTCAAACCTGACAAAGTTTCCCTCCTCAAATTTGAATCAAGTAGTTACTTCTTCTTTTCTCTCTCTTCTTTCTCCACATTCTTGGACAAGCGGTTATTCGATGTGATGCTATGTTATGCACGCCCTTTTCAACCACCTTTATCAACTGCTTCGATCGTGGTTTGCTTGCATTCCATCATCTGACACATGTCTCAAGTTTAAAAACATGTTCGAAATCATTGATCAGGCCATTTGATTATCTGACATAACTATATTTTGTCTAAACTAGTCCAAATATTGTCAACAAGTGTCAAAATTTGACCTAGTCGATCAATATTGTCTAATTTACAAAATTATGGAATAAACACTAGGCACACCTTGGCTGAACCACACAAGTTCTTCAAACCCTTGTCTATCATATTTCCACTTACTTTGACTTAAGTAGGGTTCTCATCTTTGTATACCTAAAAATCATAATTCTCACCATCAAATAATGGCACGGAGGTTGTTGGGCTCCCAAACCTTAATAGCTCGAACATTTCATCTTTTTGTGGATTTACTAGGTTTTTTATTTTTTTCGTTACAAATCTTCAGGTCTCATAGTTATTAATGAATCGAGCTCTGATACCACTCTGGTCGCTTAGGATTTGCTTGAGCTCTTGATTAATTGGGAATAAATTAGATGAACCAACGAAGCACTAAGCTTGCCGATCAAGTTCACAGAAGAGCAAAGAAGGAAACAAGGGAGGAAGCACGGGCTTTTCAGAAAATTCTTGACCCCCACTGAATTTTAGACTTATTCTTGTGTTGGTCCTTCCCCAACAAACCCCAAGGTTGCCGATCAAGTTCACGGAAAATGGGGTGGAAGCTAAATGTATAGCCAAAGCAACCCATACACCAACAAGATAGATAAGCAGATTAAGGTTCTAAACAGGTGATAGTTGGCAACCTAGATAGAGTTACAACAAAATTAGCATGTTGAGATAAATATCCAATGAACAAAGAGCTAGAGGCAATATCCATAAATGCCTTGTTTCGATGGGAACTTCCAACTCCAAAAATACTTCCAATCATTACTCTCATTTTTCTCTCTATTTCTCTTCACCCATTATCCATATTTTCAATTATTACTTTAATTTTTCTCTCCACATACCCCCAAAAACCAAAATTTTAAAAAAGGCAACCGAACAAGGCATTGCATAAGAGTACCCATAAACACTAGGTGATTCGATAGTCTAATATCCAAACTAAGTCAGACTAGAGCCAAAAAAAAAAAAAACCTTGCTTGGAAGGCTAACCAATAAACCAATCATATGCAGCCAGAATCCAAAGAGAGAATAACAATTCAAGGCTGACAAGAAGCCAACCAAGACCAAAACTGTAGAGACTTGTATATCTCTAATCATCGAAATGTCTTATTATTGCCTAATTGGGAAAATAGGATATATGTGGTAGATAATTGAATTGGGGTTTAAAGTGAAAGAATGAGAATTAGAGGGAGTAAAAGTGTAATTTGCTTTTGAGGTAGTATAAATAGTGTGTGTGTGGTTGTAGGAGATAGAATTATCTCCTTGTATCTCTCT
>BPLS01025822.1:32064-47509 GCA_019656275.1 Rhododendron kiyosumense
CCTCTATCGTATCTCCCCCTCTCTCTTGCTCTTCCATTTGAAACTTGTAATAACTCTGAATTTCAAGGAATAAAAAGTTATTTTTATTATTCGAGTTATTTATTTTAATTGCTTAAATTGCGTAAATTCTTGAATTTTGCCATAATTGCACTTTGGTCCCTCGAGTTTCAATTCTTTCGCTTTAGTCCTACTTAGCAAGCCTAGTTAGCATCTAACTATCTTGTTAGAGTAACTAAACCGAAAAGTTCCCTAGCCTTGGCAAAATGACCGTTTTGCCCCTCGTTGGAACTTTTGAACCTTTTGGACCCTAGACTTTATATTTTGATATTCATTTTCTTTTGATCTTTTTGGATTATTTCTTTGACCATTGGACAATAATGGTTAGGGGGATTATTATCCATTGGGTAATAGAATCCCAATTATTTATGTTAAAGAATAAACTTACTTTATGGTACTTTTAAATTTCTATATTATTTTCTTTGGCCTAATAACTATTATCCATAGGATAATAGATGTTAGGGGGAGTATTATCCATTGGACAAAAGGGTTAATCTTCCTAAGTACCATTAGATCATTTAATTAATTACTTTCCTTAATTTGGGGAAAAGTACTATTACTTTAATCAAAAGTAAATAGTGACTAAAGTACCCTTTAATTATTCTTTAATGGGATTTTGACTACTTTTATATATACATATATATATATATGTATATGTATATTGTACATAGGAGGATTATTATATAGCCTATTGTACCCTAGTATTTAATTAGTTGGTAGGAGTAAATCCTAGCCTTATTCTCCTTGGATTGCAAAGTACCCTTGAAACCATTTGTTTATTAGGATTTACTTACACTTGTATGACTTGCATACATGTATATATATGTATATATATATGCAAGAGAGAGAGAGAGGGAGAGAGAGAGAACCCGAGAGAGAGAGAGAGAGAGAGAGAGAGGCCGAGAGAGAGAGAGGAGAGAGAGGAAGGAGAGAGATGGAAGATTTGATGTAAGTCTTGCTTTGATTTTTGATGTGTACTTCAAATCCTTGCATATATTTTCTTCCCATTTCAAATCCTTACACCTTGTACTCCCATATATTCACCTAGCAAGCTTCCTAACCATTGGATGGTGTACAATTCTCATCTCAACCCTCCAATTGGATGCAAGATCTCTCCAAGGTACACCATAGCCTTACAAACTAGGATATTCCATTGATTTTCCATTGATATTTCCATTTAAGTTGGAATTTTCCTAACCCTTGGATTGTGTACCAATCTCATCTCATCCTTCCATTTTGATTCAAGAATCCAACCTAGTACTAACCTAGCCATGCAAGCCTAAGATTTTTCCTTGATTCATGTTTCAAAGTTGGATTTGTTTTGATTTAAAATTGGGGAAGAAGAGAGAGAGAGGGGGCCGGCCTTGATGAGAGAGAGGGAGCCCTTGGCCTATAAATAGAAGCTCATTCCTTCTTTGAAAATCACACCTCAAAGCAATTGCTCCTCCTTCTCTCTAGAAATTCCAAGTTCTTGTTCTTAGTTCAAAGTTCTTCTTTGTTTTTATGAGTTTTTGAGTGAAACCCCCGAGCCACTTCCAAAACCACCCGACGGTTCCCAAAGTAGAGTAGTAGTAGTTAGTTGGGTTGTTTCTAGGAAAAGTCTCCAAAACTTTTCCTTTCGAAGCAATCGGAGGGCCGTTACGCTGCCGATTTTCACCCGACGACCAAAGCCACCGCCAAGGAGAACGGTAGTGAATTCTATCTATATGTAGTTAATCCTAACTATTTTCTATCTAATTGGTAGTAATCGTAACTAGTTTCAAAAGCTTACTTGATTTGGTAAAGAAATTGTGATCTTGCTTTAAAAGTGGCTTATTTGCTGTTTGAAAAGTAAAAATGCATGTCTATGTTATTTTTGATATTCAAGCATGCTACGTGGCTTAGATATTGTTGTTTTACCATTTCGAAGTTGGAATAATGCTTGTTGGTTGTAAAAAGTCTCACACGCGGAGTCTCACATGCAAACGTGACACAAAAAACCAAGAAAGTAGACATATGGCACCTAGGGTGTGTTTAAAAAGGCTATTGTGTTTTTCCCGGTTGGAAAATATCTTCGAAACTACGTAATGACTATTTTGAGAATATTACGTATGTGTGTGTGTGTGCCAATGGGAACCCGGTGCGGCGGAACCATTGTGAGGATACTCGAGAGTCCGGAACGGCGGAATCGAGGTTGGGTGTGTTTGGCTTGGTATCCGCGTTACGGAACCAAATGCTTGTGTGCCAATGGGAACCCGGTGCAGCGGAACCATTGTGAGGATACTCGAGAGCCCGGAACGGCGGAATCGAGGTTGGGTGAGTTAAAAAGGTGTTTTTGATAAAGTGTGATAATGAAAATGTTAACGATGAGTCAAACGCCAACGGTAGTTACAAAGCGAATGTAAACATGTTAGCTTATTGCTTTTATTCCCTGCTTATGTACTTATCATGTGGAAATCGATGTTAGTATGGTAGGATTTACTATTGAGCCCTCGTAGCTCATGGTGTTGCCTTTGTGGTGACCCTGGCATATTATATGGGTGGCGACGCCGATATAATATGTCAGATTTGATAGATGAACAGGGCGACCTTTTCACTTTGGAGGCGTACGGAGCCGAGGAACTCGCTAGGCTGGAGGAGCAAGAAGAGCCGTAGACTAGGATTTCCTAGTTTCCTTTTGTTATCTTTTGAACTTCAAATGCTCCTATGTGAGCCGTTTTGTAATAATGAGCAGTGACTCAATATTTCTGTAATAAATTTTCCTTTATTAACGTACCTAAAATTTGGGGCGTTACAAAACTCCTCCAAAAAACTCAAGAACCTCAAGGATCCATCTTTATTTCACCTCTAGAACGCAACCCTAGACTCGTATCATGTTGAGTGGAGCTCAGAGAAAAGATCTCTATTGATTTCAAGAAGCTTAGAGCTAAGGCTTGTTCGAATCTCTTGGGTTTCGCTCTTTGGCTCGAGCTAGGGACTTCTTTACCTCTTTTATGTGTTTATATGTTGATTTGGTATGAAAATCGAACCTTGATCGTCCCCATTCGTTCTCTAGAGAGCTATCAAAAAAGTGCAAAAGTCACCCAAGGATCGATCCCCAAGCATGATGGATTGATCCCTCAATTCAAACAAGATTTTTCATGTAGGGGATCGATCCCCATGAGAAAAGGGATCGATCCCTCCCCTCTGTAGAAACTCTGCTCGTCGTCTGGGTTTCATCCCAACTTCAAACGACCATAACTTCCTCGTCTGATTCATGTAAACTTTATAACGATTCAAAAGTTTTGAAGTCAGCTTTTCATTGCCACCAGAATCGTTTTAAAACTCAGAGCACACCGGAAGTTATGACCATTGGAGTGGGGGTGTGTCAGTCTACCAACATCTGCTGTCTACTCCTAAGATTCTCGTTTTGTCATTATGGCTTTCTATGATTAGTGGATGCTATTCTTGACCCGTTGGCCTTTTGTTAGTGAGGAACGAATAATGGATTACTTGGTTAAAACGTCGTTTAAATGCATCTTATTGATTGTTGGTTACTTATGAATGCTTATGGCACATTTGTGGCAATGTTGGTATATAGTATAATGTTTCACGTATAAATGTGAACGTTGGGAAGTCTTAGATTGCATATTGAATAAGAAAATAGTTATATGAATTGAATGTTGGGATAGGGAGTCTCGTAAAGCAAGGGGTGGTAATACGACGATCCAAGTAGTTAGGGCTCTCCGTAGCGCAAGGGGTGGTAATATTAAAACCTCGTGGTGCTATAATGTAACGCAAGGGGTGACGCAAGGGGTGAAAATACAGATGGTGGAAATTGGTGATAGCGAGTCATGTTGAAATTACTAGAGTCGCACAAGTATTATGAACAATATGGCTAATTGGTGATAGCGGCATGTCTTAGAATGATTGTTGTGAATGATTGGCATCCTTTTGAGTTGATTGCTATCCATCAATTGAACCTTATCTTTCTGTCTTCATCCTTTGCACTTATCATCATGTTTTCATATAGAATTGGTAAAGATTTTCCTACTGGACTAGTGTAGCTCAATCCAATCTTTCTTTCAGGTTCAAATGCTGGACAATAGCTAGTATGCATCGTGTGCTTGGAAATGAAAGTCTTTTTGGAAGTTAACTTCATTAGTTACTTAATCATCTTTATAATTGACTTTCTTTTTATAAAGATGGGTTTGTAACTATTCATTCAAGGATTTCTTTTGACTAAACAGTTTGTAACTTATTTGTACTTGTACTTAAGCTTAATTTGGGTCGGAGTGCCAATGTTGTAAACTCTTAAAACTTGGGGACTTGTATGTAAAGTTAAACAGATGGAAACTCTTTTGGGTATTGTTATTGTTACGTAAGGATCTTTTATCGAAAAGGATTATTTATTTATGTTGAAAATCGAGGGCGTCACAAATTGGTATCAGAGCGTCTAGGTTTGAATACCTTGAGACCGCGGGGAGACTTTTAGTCTCATGGGTTAAAAAATATATCATTTTTTGCACAAACCATGTGTGCTTGTGTGATCGACATTTATTAAACTGAGTGACATTGCATTTACATTTGAATAGGGAGACATGTTGTCAATCCGTGTTAGGAGTTGGAGGTTTGACCTTGTAGGATCTTTTATCGAAAAGGATTATTTATTTATGTTGATTACTCCCTTTCTATAACTCTTGTGATGACTTCAAATTACTTGTTCTATGAATACGTATGTTTATGGAAAGTTAGGTCTTAATGTGGTTAATGTGAGGTGATTAGACTTTGTGGTTGTTATGTTCTTATGAGTATTCTGTGTGTTTATCTTTGTCTAATGCTAAATTAATGTCTGTTAGTGTTATCTTGAGTGATGGAGTTTGAATCTATAGTGTGTCTAATATGTTTATGTTAAAAGATGTTCTGATTACTAAAGGTGGATGTATATAATATGTGTAAAACTCAATTTTCTAAGATTTTGATAATCTAATTTCAAATATTCAACCTGAAGTACGACTGGCCATCATGAATAGATGATTGAACATCTAAAAGAGATGCTCTTTAAATGGGACAAACGATGGAAAGATTTACATTTTTCAATAAGACTAAATCCAGATAGATCATGCGATATCGTAGTCAAAAAAAAAAAAAACTATTTGGTTTACAATAAGTTGGGAGAGGTGTTGTTGACAATGACTTTTAGAAGTTTGACAATGTACCATGACAGGATGTAAAGTGTTATGTCTCTGAGTCAAAGGAATTCAATTGTCTTTTTTTTAAAGATCAGTTACTCTGAGGGTTTTGCTTAAGTATGTGTTTGATTTTCAAGGGAGTGTTAGTGTTGGAAGGGCCTAGTGCTTACTAAGAGCTAAACCGGAGTAGTGGATAGACTGGTGGATCATGGGAAAAATATGAGATGCTTTTAAGGTCACATTGCACGTTTATCTTTACAATATCAGAAAAATAGTGGAATAAAATTACTTTTATGATAATGAATAGCCTTTAAACATCTCTAGTCTTGAACTTTGAAAGGAGAGGACTCGGTCTCTAGTGTATGACCTATTAAATGTTTGATTGACGCTTGTCTTTTATAAGAAATGTACATTTGTGCCCGATTGCCTAACACTTACATGCTCACGTGCTTTGTGCTATGTCGAGTATATGCTTATGTGATCTTACTTACTTGAAGGTGAATCAGCACCCTGCTTAGCCTCTGAACCTCGCCTTCAAATAAGGTTGAAATACCCAAGCGTAGGGCTAGGTCGTCGATAGCTCCGGGATCGTACCCACAGAGAATCGAAATATAGCTAGTTTGGATTGTAGGCTTTATAAGGTGGGATTCCGGCGTTTAAGATGGCCAACTTGGTTTTGCTTTGAAAGTGGAAACTAAGTAAAAGACTAAAAATATGCTTAATGAACTAAAAGAGGCAAGTTTAGGGATCGTCTAACCCTTGACAAAGGTCGTTACCGGTTCTCAATTATAACTCAAGCAAGAGTCACGGCCGCGTGCTCACGCCCGGAAGATTTAGCTTTAAAAACTATGTTTATCAAAAGATGTGATAAAACGAAACTAAACCAACATATTTTTGCTAATGTATCTAACACGTAGGAGGCCATGAGCCCTCAATATGCTGCTTGCCAAAACCGCTTGACTAAACAACATATCAAGGAGTTAACACCCCTCGCTTAGACCAAAATGGCTAGGTTAATTCAATTCCAAAAATCATGATTTTAAGCATGAGAGTTTGAGAACCAAATAACCACCTAAGTCATTACGAAAGATTAACCCGAGACTTAGCCAAGAAACAACTCACACATATTGAAAACACTAGAAATTACGCCTGGGAAAGAAAACATGTTTAACCGATAAAAACGGAAATAAACTTGATATTAAGGAGAATCTAAGCCGTAGCTACAACATTAATAAATAAGAAATTAATATAAGACAAATACCTTAAGGAATTCTTGAATAAAATGGCTAGAAAGCTTGAGAGAAATAACTATGGAGTTCTAGGAAATTGAAAGACTAAAAACATAAAAGTCGACATAATGACTAAGGGGGAGAGAGGGGGGTATTTATACAACTCAGTCTCTCCCTCCACAAAATATCCCGAAACTTTCCAAAAGTGACAAGTATTCTATAAATGGAAAGTCCAAAAAGTAGCAAAAAATCTACAAAAAAAAAAGAAGCCGTATCGATACGGCAAAAATGCCCGTATCGATACAGAATCTCTATGGGTTCCAATCTCTCTGTTTCCTTATGGTATCGATACGGTAATTTTGCTTGTATCGATACCACGCTATTATGACAGATTTTGGCTGAACTTCACGGACTTGCTCTAGACACTCCTGAACTCGGATTTGGGTGTTCATTGGACCGTTGGAAAGCTTGTCGAGTCTACTTTCTAACCCAAGTGGTTTGGATCCACGATCATTTGTACATCAAAAGATATGACAATTCTACCCTCAGCTGGTCGGAAAATGAATAGTTTTAGTAAAATCCTCATATGTCCTTCAATTCCCTTGACCCTTCGGCGACCCAAGCAACCTCTAAACCATCTATTCATGACTCTTTGGGCACCACAATGGGGTGGCACGTGGCCTTGAGTACTTGGTTGCATCCGGAGCATTCCTTGGCGTTCAAACGCGCATTATTTATACGAATTACCTGAAACACACAAAAACCTACCTTACGTGCAATATTACTATAAAAGCTAAATAAACGCAAGTTAAGACAACATAAACGGGACTAGTTGCACCAAATAACTACAATATTGGGTGCTCATCACACCTCCCAACTTTAACTTTGCTAGTCCCTAGCAAACTAAAACAAAATGTATTTAACTAAGCTATGCAATCCTCTTGAGATTCAAGATACGAAAGTTATGCTCAACGACTTCAACTAGGCAAGAGTCCATAAACAACCCTTCAAAACCGATCATATGCTATCCACGCATAAACATGCCATGAACTAAAATAAACAAACTATGCCATATTAAAGCAGTCAAGCACACATGCACCACAACGAGTTTCAACTCCAAAACTCACAAAGATACGCTCTTATTCGACTTTTGTCAAAGTAAAATAAAAGACACATCCCATGACAAACGCTAGCGAGTAAATGCAATAGCTAAAGACAAAAAGCTATGCATGCTATCTAAAGAGCGATAAGAAAGAAAGGAAAGCTAATTATTCACAATTATGCACGACAAGGGACAAATCATACTCAAAAAGTAATAGATATCAATCATGCATCAAACGGAGTTAATTAGTGTACAAAAGATCAACGGAGGACTTTATTAACCTATAACAACCTTGGATACAAAGAGAAAGGTACTACAAAAATGTAGTGGCCATATACTTGCATGGTTCAACTACCTCTTGGCCACTACCGACCCTAAACTACCCAAGGCATGACTACATATCGACCAAACACCAAACAAAATTATGAAGAAGAAATAAAGAACAACCACTAGATAAGTTCTACAAAAACTATTACCACCGACTCAACCACACATACTCGTCATCCTCATCCGGCTCCTTACGGTATTGAGCATCAAGCTTCCCCTTTCCATCGGACTCTTCCTCAATCGGAATGTAAGCTAGCCTGGAGGTCACACCAATCCCCTCATCATAGTATTCAACCCTCTTTCAAATATGATTTTGCTCTTTCACAATATTTCTTTGATATTTCTTTGAGGAATAGGGTCATTTGAATTGAGATTTGTAGTAAGAGAGATTAAGGGGCCAATTTCGAGGGCTTAGGAGAGAGAGATGAAAATTTGGGCTTTAACATTTGCAATGGGGAAGTAGAGAAAGTGAATCACACACAAAATCTTCGCCTTTTTGCATCCCAACCACTTCTATTACATTCACACCACCCCCAAAACCTCCTTGAATCTTTGAAAACTATTGACACACAACCCTCCAAACATCGGGTTACCTAGGTTTGACCAATGGAAGAGACTCGGACTATGGTTCAAAATAAGGACAATGTGACTCTTATGTGGTTTAATAAAGCAAAAATGCCTTGAATCATTTCCTAAGTCGAATTGGTGGCTCAGTTAGAGGTATCCGCCTAGTCGAGTTCATATTACACAAAGGAAAAATAAACGAAATACTTACAGTGGTTTGTGAGGTGATTAGACTTTGTGGTTGTTACGTTCTTATGAGTATTCTGTGTGTTTATCTTTGTCTAATGCTAAATTGATGTCTGTTAGTGTTATCTTGAGTGATGGAGTTTGAATCTGTAGTGTGCCTTATATGTTTATGTTAAAAGATGTTCTGATTACTAAAGGTGGATGTATATAATATGTGTAAAACTCATTTTTCTAAGATTTTGAGAATCTAATTTCAGATATTCAACCTGAAGTACGACTGGCCATCGTGACTTCATGATTGAACATCTAGAAGAGATGCTCTTTAAACGGGACAAACGATGGAAAGATTTACATTTTTCAATAAGACTAAATCCAGATAAATCATGTGATGTCGTAGTCAAAAAAAAAAAACTGTTTTGTTTACAATAAGTTGGGAAAGGTGTTGTTGATAATGACTTTTAGAAGTTTGACAATGTACCATGACAGGATGTAAAGTGTTACATCTCTGAGTCAAAGGAATTCAATTGTCTTTCTTTTAAAGATCAGTTACTCTGAGGGTTTTGCTTAAGTAAGTGTTTGATTTTCAAGGGAATGTTAGTGTTGGAGGGGCCTACTGCTTACTAAGAGCTAAACCGGAGTTAGTGGATAGATTGGTGGATCATGGGAAAAACATGAGATGCTTTTAGGGTCACATTGCACGTTTATCTTTACAATATCAGAAAAATAGTGGAATAAAATTACTTTTATGATAACGAAGAGCCTTTAAACATCTTTAGTCTTGAACTTTGAAAGGAGAGGACTTAGTCTCTAGTGTATGACCTGTTAAATGTTTGATTGACGCTTGTCTTTTATAAGAAATGTACATTTGTGCCCGATTGCCTAACACTTACATGCTCACGTGCTTTGTGCTATGTGGAGTATATGCTTATGTGATCTTACTTGCTTAAAGGTGAATCAGCACCTTGCTTAGCCTCCGAACCTCGCCTTCAAATAAGGTTGAAATACCCCAAGCGTAGGGTTAGGTCGTCGATAGCATAATATCCGGAAGTCCAGAATCGTACCCATAGAGAATCGAAATATAGCTAGTTTGGATTGTAGGCTTTATAAGGTGGGATTCCAGCGTTTAAGATAGCCAACTTGGTTTTGCTTTGAAAGTGGAAATTAAGGAAAAGACTAGAAATATGCTTAATGAACTAAAAGAGGCAAGTCTAGGGATCGTTTAACCCATGACAAAGGCCGTTACCGGTTCTCAATTATAACTCAAGCAAGAGTCACGACTGCGTGCTCACGCCCGGAAGATTTAGCTTTAAAAACTATGTTTATCAAAAGATGTGATTAAACGAAACTAAACCAACATATTTTTGCTAATGTATCTAACACGTAGAAGGCCACGAACCCTCAATATGCCATTTGCCAAGACCGCTTGACTAAACAACATACCAAGGAGTTAACAACCCTCGCTTAGACCAAAATGGCTAGGCTAATTCAATTCCAAAAGCCATGATTTTAAGCATGAGAGTTTGGGAACCAAATAACCACCTAAGTCATTAGGAAAGATTAACCCGAGACTTAGCCAAGAAACTACTCACACATATTGAAAACACTAGAAATTACGCCTAGGAAAGAAAACATGTTTAACAGATAAAAACGGAAATAAACTTGATATTAAGGAGAATCTAAGCTGTAGCTACGATATTAATAAGTAAGAAATTAACATAAGACAAATACCTTAAGGAATTCTTGAAGAAAATGGCTAGAAGCTTGAGAGAAATAACTATGGAGTTCTAGGAAATTGAAAGACTAAAAACATAAAAGTCTACATAATGACTAAGGGGGAGAGAGAGGGGTATTTATACAACTCAGTCTCTCCCTCCACAAAATATCCCGAAATTTTCCAAAAGTGGCAAGTATTCTATAAATGGAAAGTCCGAAAAGTAGCAAAAAATCTGCAAAAAAAAGAATCCGTATCGATACGGCAAAAATGCCCGTATCAATACAGAATCTCTACGGATTCCAATCTCTCTGTTTCCTTATGGTATCGACACCGTAATTTTGCTTGTATCGATGCCTCGCTGTTATGACAGATTTTGGCTGAACTTCACGGACTTGCTCCGGACACTCCCGAACTCGGATTTGAGTGTTCCTTGGATCGTTGGAAAGCTTGTCGAGTCTACTTTCGAACCCAAAGTGGTTTGGATCCACGATCATTTGTACATCAAAGATATGACAATTCTACCCTCAGCTGGTCGGAAAATGAATAGTTTTGGTAAAATCCTCACATGTCCTTCAATTCCCTTGACCCATGGGCGACCCGATCAACCTCCAAACCATCTCTTCATGACTCTTTGGGCACCACAACGGGGTGGCACGTGGCCTAAGTTAGTCTCACATACTCGCCAAAAAACCTTAATTATCAGTAGGAAAGCAATATGAATGCAACGTATTATGTACCTTTTACCTCTAGGTTTATCTCGTATTTGTAGATTCATAGATACTTGTTGCCCAAACATCCTTGTTGCCCTAGGATTCCTATCTCGTATAGGAAACCCAGGATATCTCGGATTCTCATTCCTTTATTAGTTCATTACCTTAGTCCTTTTAGGACTCTTTTCCATAACTGGCCGAACATCCCATTCCCGTTGGGTGTCTTTTCTAGATCCTATATTCTCGGGATCTCATTCCTTAACAGAATACCACTATCTCTAGACGTTTCTAGAGTGTTCCTTGCACCTGAGGTGGTTTTCCCCAGTTTTCTCCTCTTGTTCGGTCTTCTCATTGCCAAATAGGCTACTTGGACCAATGACCTCACGTGTCACTGGTACCTTATCTAACCCTTGGACCAATAACGTCTCATGTTTATTGGTCCAAGCCCCTGCACAGACTTCCCGGACCAGTGACCCCCTATGTCACTGGTTCATATCGTCGACCACCATCTTGCACAGCGATTGTCCCTATCCACACCATAGTCTCACGTACCATGTGTTCGGGCCCTAATTGGGCTCGTTCGGGAATACCTCCCTACAATTGCTCCCCAACTTTACTCATTATTTTTATTCAAATGACAAGCAAATGTCCCAAGCACCGAGCAAATTCATTCTGCTTCTGCACCATATTTCGCTTATTTGGTTCAACACTCACCATTAGTCCAAGCTAAACGTCTCTTCGTTTGGGCTGGACAGGCTTTTCCTACACTTATTTTTACAAGTGGCGTGCCTCGTTTCGCCCATATTAAATGCAAATGGACATCTTTATGTAACGGGATGCCCAAATGGCGTTTGAAGTGACGTTTCACATATGCCACCCCACTCATTGGGTATATGTGGGATTTCGTCCCATTTTGAAACCCCTGTCTCTCTTTAAACCCCTTCTGCAGAAAGACAACTCATGCACACCCGCCATTGGAGCCCTATTCACCTTCTCAAAGTTTCCTATTTTCTGCATTAGGAACTCCGGTCTTTGATCCGTAAGTCATCGTTCTCTATTCTCCCTCATTGTCTTCGATTTAGCGTTTCTCTCTCGCTTAGAGTTTTTTCAACACTTCGTTCCTCATCTGTAAAACACATCTTCCAGTAATGGGAAGGTTCAGGTGGCACTGCAACACTCCCTAAGTGATGTCCCAATTCAAATCTCATTACGAGATTCGTGATAATGTGGCCACTACACTCTCTTCTGAGGACGCTATTCGAGAGTGTCTGGATAATGATACCCTTCATATCCTAGTCGTGGACATCATATAAGGTAGCGTTAGATTTCCTCTGGCCCCTTTACTCCACCAGGTTTTAGCCCACTACAGGCTTTCTCCTATGCAAGCCTCTGCTAATTTCTTCCGCGTAGTTATGGGCATACATGCCATAAATCAAATGTTAGGCACATCTTAAGGGTTGCACGATATCCACCACCTGAATAGTATCTCTAGGACAAAAGATGCCCTCACCTGCTACCTGAAAAGTAGGGATTCGAGGAAGAAACTCGTGCTTGAACTTCTTGATTCTGCCCAAGGAGACGATGACGATTTCCTCATCATCACAGGGAACTTTGAGACTAGAGACAAGGACGGAAGGGTGATAGGCTTCCACGCGCCTCACCGATTTGGCTCTCCACGTTAGTTTTTTCTTCTTCGTAGAACTACTTACCTAGCAATTTTTCGTACTGCACCTCTAATTACCTGCTCATTGACTGTTAACTACATGTTTTGCAGCCATAAATGTCAATCAAGGGCACGACATCATCACCCCACAAGTCCATGTAGCGGATATCCACTATGTGCTTGCTTTTAACGGATAGGGCACTTACCTTGTTGGTCGAGCAAGAGCAGCCCAAGTGCTTCTGAGCTACAGGGCGTCTTACGGGGGGTTCATTGACCGGCGAACCCGTGCAGCTGATAACCCAGCACTCCTTGGCCCTTCGAGCTTAAACCCCGAACTAGAAGAAGAAAGGCGTTCTCAAACCTCTCCAATTCCTGACGATCCCATTCCTCTTGCCGAGGAAACTTCTACTTCCACATCTAGTGGCTACACTCCTTCTCTTCCACCTTCAACTCAAGAGATGAACCAGCCGATCAACCTTGGCAGCCTTCTAACCATTCCTGGCACTGGTCGAGGTCGTGGCATTTCTCGGAGCCATAGTAGTTCCTAGGGCCATGGTCGTCGGGCCCACACTCAAACTGAAGCACCTCCAGGGTTTTCACCAAGTGAGGTGGCGAACACTCATCGTGACAAGCGTCAACTTGTTGATCCACCTTCAATCAGTACTGCTACTCCTAATGAAACCCTTACAACCCGCAGGTCTTCAGCCTCAATTCTAGCCTGGCTCCCTATCTATCTCAAGGAAATCATCCTATAAGCATACGGGACAGTGCTGATTCCAAGGACACTGCACTGGCCTGGTCTCAGGCTTTCTTACTTCCCGGAGATATGCAAAGGGAGGTGCAAAACTCTCCTAACAAACTTCTCAACTCCTTCATGGTTCACAGCGTTAAGGTTTGCTCCTTTAACCTTCTGCACCTGTATTTCATCATATTTGTATTTATTAAGTTTTGTATGTTGTGTCTAGTCTGTACAAAAAATGGTAGCAATGGCCCAAAGGCTTGGACAGGTTGAACCACAGCACGCTAAGTTGGCCGGTGACAATGCCAAATTGGAACGCACAATTGCTCGTCTTGAGAGAGAGAGAGAGAGAGAGAGAGAGAGAGAGAGAGAGAGAGAGAGAGCCTGGGGACTTACGAATAAGCTGAAAAGCAAATTGGACAGAGTAGAAGACAGCTTGAACCAGACCCTCATGGAACTAGAAACAAGTAAAAATGAAGCCAAGGCTTCGTATCGGCAGGGGTACAACAAAAGTATCAACGTAGCTACCAAAAGCTACAAGACCCAAATGCCTGCTATCCAGGACGAGATTTGGGCTACTTCCTAGACAGCATGCCTCAGGAAGTCAGGTACGGCTGAATCATCCCCGCTATGGATTGAAAATAATCTCTCGAGTACCATGGCAGCGTTGGTCGAGGAAGAAGTTCTGGAGGAGGAGGACAACCTA
Source organism: Rhododendron kiyosumense (assembly GCA_019656275.1). Taxonomy (NCBI): domain Eukaryota; kingdom Viridiplantae; phylum Streptophyta; class Magnoliopsida; order Ericales; family Ericaceae; genus Rhododendron; species Rhododendron kiyosumense. Next base: position 46,212 of record BPLS01025822.1, read on the forward strand.
GATAGGGAGTTGAACGCACAAATCACCGAGCAACCTGGTGCCGATGTTGATCAAACCGATGAAGTGACCAACTCAGGCCAAAAGGAAGCCAATGGTGGTCCTGCTGAAGGTAGCACGGTTGTGGAGGACACACATATTCAAGCTTCTCCTCCTGCGATCCAAGACCATAGCACTAAAGAGTAAGTATGATTTCATCCTTTAGGAACAATTGTTATTTGTTCAGAGCAATTTGCTGGCCCTGCGTGGCCTTAGAGTTTGCCCTGCGTGGCATTTGGTATTTTTTAAAACACGGTTAACACAGGTATTGGCCCTTCGTGGCACGATTTCTTTATGCTTGCTAAATTCTGTCATACTTTCATGCTTCTCATATGTGTTTAAGTATTTCGTACTTTAACTCATTCGTTGCACGTTCTTGTGTGCTGTCCAAGTTTGTTCATACTTGGAATTGACTTGGATCAATTCCTAAGTATGCTCGTACTTAGTTTATTTGTATGCTTCCTAAGTGTATTCGGACTTAGGGGTTTTGCATTTAAGCTTCCCATAATTAGTTGAGTGCCCAAATGTATTGGTGCCGTCTGTGGCAAAATTGTGCACGTTCTCGTATGCATTCCAAGTGTTTTGTGCTTGGAAAAACTCCTAAATGTATTCGTACTTAGGGTATTTTGTAAGTTTCTCATACTTAGATAAGTTTGCATGTTCACGTATGCTCCCCAAGTGTCACATACTTGGATAAATGTCCACTAAGTTTACTCATACTTCAGAAAAAATACTCAAGTAATCGTACTTGGTTTATTGCATGTCCTCATATGCACCTAAGTGTTTTCAAACTTGGTTAAGTTTCAAAGGTTTTTCATACTTAGACAAGTGCCCAAATGTATTTGTGGTGGCCTCGGTTACCATCCTCGGTAACCTGGCCAAGTGAATCAAACCAGTGGCCCATGGGGCGTCGTCATCCAGTTTGGTAGTACTTGGAGGTCTTGGCGTATCATTTAGTTTTCTTCTAAGCCACATTCCTTCGGTATCCACTTTGGTTATTATTAACAGCGTGTAGCATATTCGTTCTAGTGCTGCTACTACTAACTTTGGGAGGTTGTTATGCTTGCTGGGGACTGTATTGACTACATGGCGAACGTAATCATTGGGGTCAGATCTGGCCATGTGCTCTATAACCGTCTTCCTCCTCTCGTCACATATGACGCCACCCAAGGCGGTTACCCTCCCGCCGAGGCGCACTATCTTCCCTTGGAAAAACTTGTGCTCACCCTCGTCTCAGCCTCTCGGAAGCTCGCCCCATATTT
>BPLS01025822.1:52509-110368 GCA_019656275.1 Rhododendron kiyosumense
TTGTTGTATGCATGTGTGTATATATATATATATATGTGTGTGTGTGTGTATGTGTGTACTTGGGAGAGAGAGAGAGAGAGAGAGAGAGAGAGAGGGAGAGAAGCCGAGAGAGAGAGAGGAGAGAGAGGAGAGAGAGAGGAAGGAGAGAGGAAGGAGATTTGAGTAGTATCTTGGCCTTGATTTTTGTTGTACTTCAAATCCATGCATGTATCTATTCTTCCTTGCTAAGAATTAAACTCCATTGTACTCTTGTTTACACCTTGCACTAGTTTAAACCATTAGATCTTGTACCAATATCTTTCTTGCCCACCAAGGATCCATCCTAGCCATCCAATTGATCCAAGATCAAATCTTGGTACAAAGTAGCCATGCAACCCTAGGATTTTCCCTTGATTTGTGCTTAAAAGTGGGATTTGATTAGATGTACTTCTTGGACACCTTGCAACTTCTTAACCCTTGGATCATGTACCATGTCCATCTCAACCATCCATTGGATCCAAGAATATCACCAAGGTACACCATAGCCTTACAAGTCTAGGATTTTTCCTTTGATTTTCCTTGATCTCATGACAAGTGTCAAGGTGAGGCTTAGAGTGAGAAAGAGGAGAAGGCCAAGCCCTTTGCCTATAAATAGAAGGCCATTCCAAGCCTTTCAAAGCACACCTCAAAGCAATTAGCTCTTCCTTCTCTCTAGAAACCATTTTCTGTTTTCTGGGCAGCCCACTGTCCCGTCGGAAATCCCCAGTTTTCTCCTGTCTAGAGTAGTTTTTAGGATCAACTTCCTTCTGGAAAGTTGTAGAGCACCTCGAAACCTTGAAGTTAGGCTCAAGAATCACCCCAATCGGTTAAGAAATGACCCAGATATTGCCATCCGAAGTTCAGTGAAATTTCTGGAAATTTCTTTTCTGGACAGCTTACTGTCCATTGCTTTTTCCCCATTTTTCTCCAACCTAGGTTCGTTTCTAGGATTAACTTTCTTCTCGAGAGTTGTAGAGGGTTTAGAGAGCTTCGTTCTAGACCCAAGAACGACTCTATTCGGCCAAAGATTGACCGAGTTATTGCTGTCCGAAGTTCGGTCCAGATTCGGAACTTTCACCACCCGTAGGATTTTCAACTTGCTTACTCGGCCCCGACTAGTTTCGGATCAAGGTAGTGATCCTTACCTACTTTTCCAAGTATAAAGTAGTTTTCACTCTAATTCTATGTATTGTGTAAATCGTATGTTTGATTCAAAGATACTTTGATCGTTGATGAGGTTATTATCTTTTAAAGTTGGAAATGCATGAAGTATGTTTGTTTATGATGATTCAAGCATGCTAGCTAGTGAGTAGTTGGATAATCTTGTTGGAATAGTCGTATGGAATGCATGTTGGTATGTAAAGTTACGCCGCGGAGTCTTGGCATGTAAACGAAACACGAGAACCGAGAAAGTAGAAACGTAACACCTAGGGTGTGGATAATGATGAGATGTGTTTTGAAACCACGATGTGGCCGGACTTGGTAGCCCATCGTGTGGATTGTGAAAACCGCAACATGGCCGGACTTGGTAGCCCGTTGTGTGAATGAAAACCGTAATGTGGCCGGACTTGGTAGCCCATTGCGTGAGTTGTGAAAACCACGAAGTGGCCGGACTTGGTAGCCCTTTGTGAAGATTGCCAATAGGGCCGGACGTGGTAGCCTTGTTGGTAATATGGCTTGGTTTTCCGTGGAGAGGAGCCAATGCAAGTTTTGCGTGCCAATGGGAACCCGGTGCGGCGGAACCATTGTGAGGATACTCGGGAACCCGGAACGGCGGAACCGAGGTTGGGTGTGTATGGCTTGGTTATCCGCGGTACGGAGCCAATGCAAATGTTTTTGAAAGGTTGATTTGAAACGTGAAAATGTTGACACGGTCTACGATGAGTCGCGTAGGAGAAACTCGGAGAATCTTGGACACCAACGGTAGTTAGATTGTGGATGTATCATTGCTGCTGTCTGTTGTATTGTTATAAGTTAAGGGTTAGTGGGTAGGGTTACTCTATTGAGCTTTCGTAGCTCACGGTGTTGCCTTGTGGTGACCCTGGCATATTATATTGGTGGCGACGCCGGTATAATGTGTCAGATCTTGTAGATGATCAAGATGGACCGTTCACTTGGAGGCGTCCGGAGCTGAGGAGCTGGCTAGGATAAAGAAGCAAGAGGAGCTGTAGTTAGGAAGCCTTAGTTTCCTTTCCTTGTTGAATAATTGTACCTCTTTGAAGTATTTATAATGTAATAAACTCTTTTTATTATGTAATAAATGCTTCTTAACGTACCCTGATTTTGGGGGCGTTACATATTCACCTTCTCAAGGTCTCCTCTTTTCTGCATTATGAACTTCGGTCTTTGATCCGTAAGTCATCGTTCTCTATTCTCCCTCTTTGTCTTCGATTTAGGGTTTCTCTTTCGCTTAGAGTTTTTTCAACACCTCATTTCTCATTTGTAAAACACATCTTCCAATAATGGGAAGGTTCAGGCGGCACTGTAACACTCCCTAAGCGATGGCTCAATTTAGATCTCATTACGAGATTCGTGATAATGTGGCCACTACACTCTCTTCTGAGGATGCTATTCGAGAGTGTCCGGATAATGATACCCTTCATATCCTAGTCGTGGACATCATAGAAGGTAGCGTTAGATTTCCTCTGGCCCCTTTACTCCACCAGGTTTTAGCCCACTACAGGCTTTCTCCTATGCAAGCCTCTGCGAATTTCTTCCGCGTAGTTATGGGCATACATGCTATAAATCAAATGTTAGGCACATCTTAAGGGTTGCACGATATCCACCACCTGAATAGTATCTCTAGGACAAAAGATGCCCTCACCTACTTCCTGAAAAGTAGGAATTCGAGGAAGAAACTCGTGCTTGAACTTCCTGATTCCGCCCGAGGAGACGATGATGATTTCCTCATCATCACAGGGAACTTTGAGCCTAGAGACGAGGACGGAAGGGTGGTAGGCTTCCACGCGCCTCACCGATTTGGCTCTCTACGTTAGTTTTTTCTTCTTCGTAGAACTACTTGCCTAGCAATTTTTCGTACTGCACCTGTAATTACCTGCTCATTGACTGTTAACTTCATGTTTTGCAGCCACAAATGTCAATCAAGGGCACGACATCATCACCCCACAAGTCCATGTAGTGGATATCCATCGTGTGCTTGCTTTTAACGGATAGGGCACTTACCTTATTGGTCGAGCAAGAGCAGCCCAAGTGCTTCTGAGCTACAGGGCATCTTACAAGGGGTTCATTGACCGGCGAACCTGTGCAGCTGATAACCCAGCACTCCTTGGCCCTTCGAGCTCAAACCCCGAACTAGAAGAAGAAAGGCATTCTCAAACCCCTCCAATTCCTGACGATCCCATTCCTTTTGCCGAGGAAACTTCTACTTCCACATCTAGTGGCTACACTCCTTCTCCTCCACCTTCAACTCAAGATATGAACCAGCCGATCAACCTTGGCAGCCTTCTAACCATTCCTGGCGTTGGTCGGGGTCGTGACATTTCTCGGAGCCATAGTAGTTCCTAGGGCCATGGTCGTCGGGCCCACACTCAAACTGAAGCACCTCTAGAGTTTTCACCAAGTGAGGTGGCCAATACTCATCGTGACAAGCGTCAAGGTGTTGATCCACCTTCAATCAGTACTGCTACTCCTAATGAAACCCTTACAACCCGCAGGTCTTCAGCCTCAATTCTTGCCTGGCTCCTTATCTATCTCATGGAAATCATCCCGTAAGCATACGGGATAGTGCTGATTCCAAGGACACTGCACTGGCCCGGTCTTAGGCTTTCTTACTTCCCAGAGATATGCAAAGGGAGGTGCAAAACTCTCCTAACAAACTTCTCAGCTCCTTGAGAGAGAGAGAGAGAGAGAGAGAGAGAGAGAGAGAGAGAGAGAGAAAGAAAGAGAGATCAAGCCTAGGGACTTACGAAAAAGTTGAAAAGCAAATTGGACAGAGCTGATGTAACGCCCCAAATTTTGGGTACGTTAAATAAACAATTTTATTGAAACTTCAAAATAGAGTCTGACTCTTTATTACAACATAACTCTCACAAGAGTACTTTCATTACAAAAGGAAGGGAAACTAGGGTTCTTATCTACAGCTCCGCCTGCTCCTCCCTCCTAGCCAGCTCTTCAGCTCCAAAAGCTCCCAAGGTGTAGAGTTCACCCTGTTCGTCTATGAGGCCTGACACATTATACCAGCGTCGCCACCGATATAATATGTCAAGGTCACCAAAGGTAACACCATGAGCTACAGGAGCTCAATAGAATAATCCCATACCCGCTAACCCATAACTTATAACAATAGATCACATACAACAGACAATAACAATATCACATCCACATTCGCTATTCACTATCGTAGGTGTCCAAGAAATTAGAGTTTCTCCTACGCGACTCGTCGTAGACCGTGTCACCATTTTCCACTTACAAATCATCCTTTCAAAATCATTTGTTTAAATCACACATTTGCATTGGCTCCGAACCACGGATAACCAAGCTACACACCCAACCTCGGTTCCTCCGTTTCGGGTTCCCGAGTATTCTCACAATGGTTCTGTCGCACTGGGTTCACATTGGCACACAATTGCATTGGCTCCTCTCCACAGATAACCAAGCTATACCTCACCATGGTTCCGCCGGTCCGGGATCCCATGGGAACGCACACAACCTCACAATGGTTCCGTTATTCCGGATTCCCATTGGAACACACACACACACATAATGCCACCAAAAACGGTCATTATGTAGTTTCAAAAATATTTCCGTCCTCGGAACACTTTTCCCATTTAACCACCCCCTAGGTGCCATGTTTCTACTTTCTCGGTTCTCGTGTCTCGTTACATGCAAAGACTTTCGCGGTAGGACTTTTACAAAGTAAACACAAACCACTCAATGTAATCTTGAAACAAAACAAGCAAGATCATCCAACTCTATGTTACTAAACATATGCAAATCAACACTTAAAGCATAACGCTACATGATCGGACGCCCTTGGAGTGAATATCACTTATACTTAGAAGCATAACGCCACATGTACGGACGCCCTTGGAGTGAATATCACTTATGCTTTATCACGCCACAAGTAATACAAGCAACTCATATATGCATACTCTTAATCATCTTAAAGATCAAAATACAAATACTTGAGATAAAAAGTAAATAAAGATAACTACATATAACTCGGGGTAGTAGATAGGGAGAATCTACCGTTCTTCTTGGCGGTAGTAACGGCTATGGAAGGTACGTCGGGGATTGGGCGGAGTAACTTCCTACGGTATGCTTCCGGTAGCTTCGAAAGAGAAATGTTTCTCTTGAAACTAATTCTTGACTAAAACTATTCTACTTTATGGATCGAAGGGTGGTCGAGTGGCGGCTTAGTGGCGGCCTTGGATGAGTTTCTTGAAGAACTCAAGAAGAACTCAAGAACAACAAAGAAAGAATAAAAAACAAACTTAAGAATTCTAGAGAAAAGGAAGAGCAAAGCTTGAAGGTGTGAGTTCAATGCTTTGGAATGGCTTGCTATTTATAGGCAAAGTCTTGGTTATTACCCAATAGATAAAACTTTCCCTAACAATTATTGTCCAATGGGTAAAAGGCTTTGAATGACTAGATTTGTACTATGGATTTGTTCTTGGAAGATTTTGGAAGAGAAAGAATAAATTGTACAAGATTCTTGGTTTAAACAAATCAAGAAAGGACAATGGAAGTTAAGTTTCTTAGCTAGGAAGGAAGTTTCCCCATTAAATTAATCTAATTGGTACCAAAACCCCAATGGAAAAATAATATTAGGGTACTAAAAGAATTCTAGAGCTTTTAAACAAAAAGTACATACATTATAATATAGGTACTATGTCACATGGGCAATTTAGGAAAAGACTAGTTTATTTAAACCCTAGTACTTGTTGGAAGACCAACTTATTACCCAATGGATAATAAAGCCCCTAACTTTTATTATCCAATGGATAAAAGTTGCTAGGGAACCTTTATATTAAAATAACCAAAGTTGTACTTTAAAGCATATGTGAAAATCTAATTTTTATAAAGACATTAGTACTAAACAAATCTAGGGTTTAGATATACCCCAATATTTAAATGCACAAAAGTATATAAGAATCTCATACTTGAATATAAAAATAATACCTTGTACTTTGTTGGAAGACTAATGCTATTACCCAATGGGTAATAAATTCCCTAGTAGTTATTATCCAATGGATAATGGGAGGGTGGAAGAATACTCAATAAACAAAGATTAAAAGTACTATGCACATGTGGATATACCCCAATAAAATACTATATCTTTGTACTAACCAAATTATTTAATGGAAGGCCTATTATCCAATGGACAAAGATTACCCTAACTTCTATTGACCAATGGGTAAAGACAAAATGGTTCAAGAGGTTCATCTAGTAACTAGGTGAGTTGGTTGCTCGGTTCCTCCAACGAGTTCGCTAGAAACTAACTAAAATTGGTCAAGCAGGATTTGTAAGTCAAGAAACAAATTTTGAAGGGTAAAAATATAATTTTGACAAATCACAAGGAAATTAAAAGAAAATTAAAGCAATCCAAGTAGTAAAATAAAATTCAAATATTTAACGAAATTTTTATTGACCGAAAATCAGGGTCGTTACAGCTGAAGACAGCCTGAACCAGACCCTCATGGAACTAGAAACAAGTAAAAATGAAGCCAAGGCTTCGTATCGGCAGGGGTACAACGAAGGTATCAACGTAGCTACCGAAAGCTACAAGACCCAAATGCCTGCTATCCAGGACGAGATTTGGGCTACTTCCTAGACAGCATGCCTCAAGAAGTCAGGTACGACTGAATCATCCCCGCTGTGGATTGAAAATAATCTCTCGAGTACCATGGCAGCGTTGGCCGAGGAAGAAGTTCTGGAGGAGGAGGACAGCCTAGATAGGGAGTTGAATGCACAAATCACCGAGCAACCTGGTGCCGATGTTGATCAAACCAATGAAGTGACCAACTCAGGCCAAAAGGAAGCCAATGGTGGTCCTGCTGAAGGTAGCATGGTTGTGGAGGACACACGTGTTCAAGCTTCTCCTCCTGCCATCCAAGACCATAGCACTGAAGAGTAAGTATGATTTCATCCTTTAGGAACAATCGTTATTTGTTCAGAACAATTTGTTGGCCCTGCGTGGCCTTAGAGTTTGCCCTGCGTGGCATTTGGTATTTTTTAAAACACGGTTAACACAGGTATTGGCCCTTCGTGGCACGATTTCTTTATGCTTGCTAAATTCGGTCATACTTTCATGCTTCTCGTATGTGTTTAAGTATTTCGTACTTTAACTCATTTGTTGCACGTTCTTGTGTGCTGTCCAAGTTTGTTCATACTTGGAATTGACTTGGATCAATTCCTAAGTATGCTCGTACTTAGTCTATTTGTATGCTTCCTAAGTGTATTCGGACTTAGGGGTTTTGCATTTAAGCTTCCCATAATTAGTTGAGTGCCCAAATGTATTGGTGTCATCTGTGGCAAAACTGTGCACGTTCTCGTATGCATTCCAAATGCTTTGTGCTTGGAAAAACTCCTAAGTGTATTCGTACTTAGGGTATATTTGTAAGTTTCTCATACTTAGATAAGTTTGCATGTTCACGTATGCTCCCCAAGTGTCACATACTTGGATAAATGTCCACTATGTTTACTCATACTTCAGAAAAAATACTCAAGTAATCTTACTTGGTTTATTGCATGTCCTTGTATGCACCTAAGTGTTTTCAAACTTGGTTAAGTTTCAAAGGTTTTTCATACTTAGACAAGTGCCCAAATGTATTTGTGGTGGCCTCGGTTACCATCCTCGGTAACCTGGCCAAGTGAATCAAACCGGTGGCCCATGGGGCGTCGTCATCTAGTTTGGTAGTATTTGGAGGTCTTGGCGTATCGTTCAGTTTTCTGCTAAGCCACATTCCTTCAGTACCCACTTCGGTTATTATTAACAGCGTGTAGCATATTCGTTCTGGTGCTCCTACTACTGACTTTGGAAGGTTGTTATGCTTGCTGGGGACTGTATTGACTACGTGGCGAACGTAATCATTGGGGTCAAATCTGGCCATGTGCTCTATAACCGTCTTGCTCCTCTCGTCACATATGACGCCACCTGAGGCGGTTACCCGAGCGTACTCTCCACGCGCTAGCTTGGAGGCTAGGTAAACCTAGGTCTATAAATACAAGGAGATACACATCGGAAAAGGTATGTGACGAAACCCTAACCCTAGACCTAAATTCCTCCCCAGAGATCTAACTTGATCGTCAAAGGGTCACTGGGTTAATCTATCCCTAGTGACTTGCTGCAGGTCCAGCCGCAGGAGCGCGGAGCTACGAAGGAGGAAGCCTAGCTAGAACCACAGCTGAGGTCCCGACAAATCGAACCCCTACAATTGGCGACTTTGCTGGGGACCTAGCCATCCTCTCAACACTCATTTCTCTCTCCAGAAAGCCTCACCCACCATTCTTACTCTAGAGATGGTGGAGGTTGAAGAAACCCACCATAAGGGTACCACCCTCGGGCTCGGCCCCCTCAGGGACCATAACCTGGCCTTCGGCGGCGCCAACGCCCTGGGAAAAACTCACATGTCCGTTGGAGTCGAGGCCGGGACCTCCCCCCATGACGAGACCTCGTCTTCTGAAATCCACATCTACATCCGCCACCTAGAGCGGAAGATCGATGACCTAACAACGGTTGTGGAGCGAGACAAGCACGTACGGGATGAGCTTGTTGAAATCAAGCACCTCCTACAGATCTCCCCTTCCCATTCCTCCAGGAGCCGCGGCGGACGAAGAAGCCATCATAGCCCCCATAATAGTTGTGGAGGCCAGCTAGAGGAGTTCCAACCTCACATCTCGGTCAAGGACCGTCTGGAGCCACCAGAAGACGGCGCCCGCACCGAAAAGGAGGGGTGGCAAAGGGAGCGTACGCTATCCCCTCGCCCCAAAAAGCTCCAAGGAAAGCCATCTCCCTTCGAGAGGCTCGGCCCCGACAGCGACTCGGCCTCTTCCACCCACTCTGTCCGAATAGGAAAAGGGCAACGCGAGCCCACTCCTAATTTTACAAAGGTTTCTAGGGGCGGCGCCCTCCTAAAGCTCCAAACGAGGGGATATCGTGAGCGCTTGAAAGACCGACGTGCAAGGAGCCCGGCCACTTCGCACAACAAAAGCAGGCGCGGCAAAAGCCCGGTAACCGAGCGCCATGAGAACCACCCTCGAGATAGCTACATGGATCAGCACGACCGCTTGCCCCAAAAGTCGGTAAGCATCGTCTCGAGGAGAAAGGAGCACGAAAGGTTGGATCAGCTTGTCCCGAAGAAGCGTTCAGCGACCGAGCGTCCAGACGGTTTCGATCGTCCGATCCGACCTCACCGCGACGCTCGACTTGAAAGACTCACGACCTCTCCCTTCACCAGAGAAATCGACTCGGTCACCCCCCCAAAAGGATTCACCCAGCCCAAATTTGCCAAGTATGCTGGCAAGACCGAGACGTACACTCATCTGGTACAGTACAAGCTTGTTATGTCTTTATTCCTTCCGATTGAGCCTTCGGACGATGCGTTCTTATGAAAGGTTTTCCCGGCCAGCATCGAAAACCTGGGCCTCACCCAGTTTAACCAGATCCCTGCTCGGTCAATCTCCTCGTTTGATTCCCTTTGCGATGCCTTCATGACTCGGTTCATTACGAGCAACAAGCACGAGAAGGAAATCAATTCCCTCCTCGCCCTCTGTAAGCGAAGCGATGAAACGCTCCGCCAGTACGCAGGTCGCTATTAGGAATTGTTCAATGAAATTAAAGGCTGTGACGATGTCATCTCGGCCCGAGGATTCAAGCTCGATCTCACCACCCAGGACGAGCAGGTATATGATGACCTCGCCCGCCACAAGCCCAGCTCCATGAAGGACCTCATGACTTGCATCGAAGACTGGTGCCAGCTCATCGAATCCAAGGCCGAAAGGGGCATCGGGAAGACCACGAGCTCGAAAATAGTGACCTCCTCGGCGGCCTCTCCGACTCTCGTACCTATTTCAACACCTAAGAAACAGGTCAACAACATCAATCAGTCCACGAGAAAGGAGCCAAAGCCAAGCAAGTTCAATGCCGAAAAGACCATTTTCACCATTCCCATCTACCAAATTATCGACCAAGCCAAGGATCAGCCTTTCTTCTCCCTCCCGAATCAGAAGCTTGAAACCAAGAACGGGAAAATTAAAAACCCCATCGTCCGATGCAGCTACCATAATGAACAACGTCACTTTACCACCACCTGCAAGCCCTTTAAGGCCTACTTTGGAGCAGCTTGTCGCAGGCAGCCATCTCAGTAACCTTATCGATCACGAGAAAATAAGGGCTCGGGCATAGTGTGTCGAGAACCCCACCAAAGAAGAAGTTCAAACGATCCATGTTATACATGGCCCTCTTAGTTCCGAGGCCACTCGAATCATTCGAAACGACTTGAATGCGGCTTCCTCTACCAAGCAAGTCATGTTGGTCAGTCTTGAGCTAAAGCGACCCAGAACCGACGACGGCTCCAAGTGGACCATATCATTTACCGAGAAAGACCTCGACCATGTCCAGCTCCCGCACAATGATGCCCTCGTGGTCACGGTACGCATTGGAACCTTTAACGTCCTATGCGTCCTCATGGACCAGGGCAGCTCGGCCGAGGTCATGTACTATTCTTTGTTCAAGGATCTGAAGATCCCCAACACCGACCTCCGTCACTCCGAAGTTCCCCTTATTGGATTCAGCGGAGCCTCAGTTTGGCCCATCGGCATGGTCACTCTTCCCGTCCGTGCCAGCTTGGTGGTTCTTGACATGGAATTTGTGGTGGTAGACATTCCTAGTCCTTAAAATTCGATTGTAAGGCGCACCTGGCGACATAAGCTAAAGACAATTGCCTCCACTTATCACCAGGTGGTCCATTTCATCGGTACTAATGGATGCCAGGAGGACTTGTACGGAGATCAGACCGCGACCAAAAAATGTTATGTTAACGCCGTCCGAAGCAGCAAGCAGACTTCCCGGGTCAATCTCATTGAGGTCCCCGAGACCCCAGTTTTTGATGACGTCGGCAGACTTGCCGACGACAAGACGGTAGAGGACATTATCACCATTCCCTTAACCAAAGATGGTTCCCGTTATTTTCTTATCAATTCCTCGGTTAGTGATACCGACCGAAGCGAGATGATCGCCTTCCTCAAGCGGAACATAGAAGTATTCGCTTGGACCCCGTACGAAATGCCCGGGGTCGACCCCTCTTTCATCTACCATGAGCCAAACGCCCGGTCGTGCAAAAAGCAAGGCAATCCTCCTCGGTTCATTCTGAAGCTATTATTGAAGAGGTCAACAAGCTCTTAAACGCGAAGGCCATCCGAGAAGTCCAATACCCCAGATGGTTGGCGAATATCGTCATGGTCAAGAAAAAGAATGGCAAATGGTAGGTCTGCATCGATTATTCCAACCTCAACGACGCCTGCCCAAAGGATTTCTTTCCCCTTCCTCGGATTGACCAGCTTATTGACGCCACCGCCAGCCATGAGCGACTTAGCTTCATGGATGCTTACCAAGACTACCATCAAATTGCCATGAGCGAAGGAGATGTCGAGAACATGGCCTTTATCACTCCTCACGGAATCTTCGGCAACCTCGTTATGCCCTTCGGCCTAAAGAATGCCAGGGCCACTTTTCAGCGAATGATAACCAAGATGTTTAAGCGTTTACTGGTCGACACCATGTTGGCTTACATTGACGACATGGTGGTCAAAAGTATGCACGCCAGTGACCACTTGACACACCTCGCCGAAGCTTTCGAAATCCTCAAGAATCGCAAGCTCCACCTCAACACCGAGAAGTGTTTTCGGTGTTAGCTCTGGTAAGTTTCTTGGCCACCTCATCTCCCGACGCGGTATTGAAGCCAACCCTGCCCAAATACTTGCCATCGAGAAACTCTCAACTCCCCCAACAAGCACAATGTTCAACGTCTAACAGGCATGGCCGCCGCCCTGAATCGGTTTATAAGTCGTTCTTTGGACAAATCCCAGCTATTCTTCGCACTCTTTATCGGCAGCTGACGAAGTTTCAATTGGACAGAAGACTGTGACCGAGCTCTCCAACAATTGAAGGCATACCTTTCCACTACTTGTCACGACTCAGGACTAAGAGGACTTGTTCCTTTACCTAGCAGTCTTTTCGCACGCCGTAAGCTCGGTGCTCGTCCAACAAGAAGGACAGGAGCACCAACCCATCTATTACTCCAGTAAAACTATGACTCCCACCGAGACGCACTATTTTCCCTTGGAAAAGCTTGTGCTCACCCTCGTCTCAGCCTCTCGGAAGCTCGCCCCATATTTCCAGTCACATCGCATCATCGTCCTGACCAAGTACCCTCTAAAATCTCTCCTCCGAAAGGTCGACCTCTCCAATCGAATCTTTCAATGGGTTGTCGAGCTTGCGAACTTTGAAATTCACATCCAGCCTTGGACAGTGATCAAAGCTCAAGTTCTCGCCAATTTCATCACCAAACTTACACTAGCCGACGTCCTCGCCTCAGCACCGTCCACCCGTCCCGAAGCAGCTCTCCAAGCAAACCCTAGCACTGCCTGGAAGCTTTTCCACAGTGATGTCTAGAAAATGTACGTTGACGACGCCTCCAATAGCCAAGGCGCAGGGGCCGGGATCGTGCTCCTCTCCGCCTCTGGTGTCTTGCACGAAAGTTCACTCTCTATCAACTTCCCCGCCTACAACAACAAGGCTGAATACGAAGCACTAATTTCCGGGCTCAAAACGGCCGACACCCTGGGCATCGAAGAGCTTGTGGTCTACAGCGATTACCAACTAGTGGTCAATCAACTCTCAAAAGAATATGAAGCTCGGGAGGACGACCGAATGCGTACTTACCTTAGCTCCGCCATCCGACTCATCAAAAACTTCAAAGCTATCTGAGTCGAGCACATCTCCAGGGAACAGAACACCCATGTCGACGCCCTTGTTGGGCTTGCTTCGGCCTGCTCCTCCTCGGGACATCGTTCTATCTCCTTCAGCTCCATTGACAAGCCCAGTTTCGAACTCGAAGTATTAAACCAACAGGTACTCAGCATAGAGCTCGAACCAAGCTGGAAGGATGAGATCATTGGCTACCTGCGTGATGATGTCCTTCCCCCAGACAAGAAGGACGCTCACCGACTCCACAATAAGGCCGCTCTCTTCTAGCTTAACCCAAACGGCAAGCTTTACTGAAGATTATTCACCGGACCTTACCTACTGGTTGCCCACCCACACTAAGTACCAGGCATCATTGAAGAGCTTCATGCCGGCGATGGCGGTTGTCAATCCGATGGACGGTCCCTCACTCACCGAGTCATTTCTAAAGGGTATTGGTGGCCAACAATGAAGAAGGATTTTGAAGAATTCGTCGAGCGTTGCAAGAAGTGCCAGATGTTCACCCCGATTATCCATCAGCCAGCCCGGGACCTGAGCCCCCTCATTAGCCCTAGCCTTTCTACCAGTGGGGCATGGATATCGTTGGCAAGCTCCAAGTTGCTCCTGATGGGTTCAAGTTCCTCTTAACTGCAACTGACTATTTCTCGAAATAGGTTGAAGCCTAGCCCTTGGTCACTATTGAAGAAACAGACGTCATTCGCTTTGTGTGGCAAAATATCATTTTGCGTTTCAGTTTACCGTTCGCCATCATTACAGACAACGGGAAACAATTTACAGGGCAGAAATACCGAGCCTTGCTGGACGAGTATGGTATCAAATGGGACACATCCACTTCGGCTTACCCCCAGGGCAACGGGCAAGCCGAGGCTGCAAACAAAGCGATTTCATTTAGACTGAAGCGTCAACTCGAGTCACGCTGTGACAAATGGGCCAAGCAGCTACCTAGGGTGCTTTGGGGCTACCGTACTATGCCTCGGCGATCCACCGGTCGCACTCCCTTCTCCCTGGCATTTGGAATGGAAGCGGTCATTCCCATTCAAGTCGGCCTTCCAACAATCCGCACTGAAAACTTTGTTGAATCAATCAATAACGACAACATCGCTTCAGAGCTAGACTTCGCCGAGGAGGAACGTGAAACTGCAAGGATCAAGCTTGCGTCATACTAGCACGAGGTTGCAAAAGGCTACAACCGAAGAGTCCATCTCAGGTTGTTCAAACCTGATGATCTTGTCTGGAAAAAAGTGGTTGAAAAGTCAAAGAAAAGGAAGCTGATGCCCAACTGGAAAGGCCCCTACCGAGTCCTCAAACACCTTGGCTCAGGAAATTATAAGTTGAAAAAGTTGGACGGTTCCCCAATCGCTAAAACGTAGAACGCTAACAACCTAAAGAAGTTTATGGCTAGCAGCTCCTCGGTTCTAAGGACCTATTGCATCCCCTTTTATCAGCTTTTATCTTTTAAGCAATTTTTGTTTTGAGCGCAATTCGCCTATGTAATGACAGTATCCTGACAAGTATCAATGAGAATTTTTTTCTCTTAAGCACTACTTGTGTTCTTTGCTTCTGTCGTTTAATTATTTGCACTCGGTCTGTCCTCGCTCGGACCATTTTACATCGACTTCAAGGATTTTGTTCCCTCATGGGTGATCCCCTCGGACAAAATTCCCACTAAGTCACCCCGGCCTCTTCGGTCGTCTGGACTTCTGGTCACTCGCCTTAAGGATACTCGGTCTTCTATCAAGCCCATTATTCCGACCTACCAAAGTCATTCACTGCTTGGACTCGCTGCATCCCGAACTCATGGCCGAGGTCATCTCCCTTTCGGGACTCTAGCTCAAGTCCCTTAGCGGTCCCATCGTATCACAAGCTTACCCCTTGCTACACTTATTTTGTTAGCAAGCAAACAAGGCGCCCTAGTCCCAAGCTGAGGCATGGAAAGTTCAAAATCGTTCCTTACTTACTTCGGAATAGGTCACTTAGCTCTCCCCGGTCCCATTAGAGGCCGGGGCTTCGATCATCAACCCCTGCGCTCCGATCATTTCATGGGTTGTTTACACAGAGTATCCGCCCGAGGCAAGGGCCACCAGTAAATCATCCTTCTTATCGGGCAGGCAATCAATTTCACTTTGAATAGTGCTTCGGTTATGACTTGTTCCACTCCTCCACAAGCCTAACCGAAGTAGGGGCACAGATACATCCTAGTAGCAACTATAAATTCATAACAAGCATTTCAAAGATAAACGCTACTGGGAAAAGAAACATTCATTCACACAAGCAACAAGGTGAATTTATGATGCAGAGTTAAAATCCTAACAAGGATCCAGCTCAGGCCAACTGTTCGGCGTTGGTCCTACCCAACTATTACACAACTCTGGAACGGCAAACTCCAAATGTTCGGAGCCGTCCAGTCAAGAACAAGCAAAGCAAAAATTAACAAAAGCTTGAAGAGAAAGAGTTAGATCCGTCCAATACGTCCTTCGTTGGAGCTGCAGCATTGGGATTAACATGGCCTCCTGGGGCTTGCAATTCCTCGGGGTTTGGTGCAGCCTCGTCTTCCTCTTCGGTCATCATGAGCTCCTCAGGAGGTGGCTGGGGCACGGCCCAGAGTTCTGAATCTTCAGGAAGATCGAGTTTACTTAAAAGAGCCTCATGGCCGAAGCGCACCCCCTCCAAGAAGCAATCTTTGTATAGCTCAGCTTCGATCTCCCGAACCTGTTTTTTGTACTCCACTCCAGTCGCATCCCAGCCTTCGTCATAACCCTTGTTTTTCGCAGCCTCAACCTCGCGAGCTCGGGTGACCCTCAAGGTAGTCGCATCTTCGACTTTCTTGGCTCGATCCTCGGCGAGCACCCACTCTTGGTCACTCCTTTGGAAATTGTCCGAGTAAAGTTCATAGGTCTCCCGTGCCACCTTTAGGTCATCCTCCTTTTGCCCGAGAGCCTACTTCAGCTCTTCAATCTCTCTCTCCTGTGCCTTGCAATGGTCATTAACCACCATTGCCCGAGCGCCAGCCTGTCAACAGAAAGTCGAAGGATTCACCAAGTGCAAACATCCAAGTCAAAGGGAACAAAGCGTACGGAAGCACTTACAGTGAAGAGGGCCTGTGCTATTTCCGCGGTAATGTCCTCAGTCAAGCCCTGGATAGCCTCGGCGTCCCTCGGAAAAATGCTTCCCCGGAGCATTTCAAACGCTACCCCGAGGTTCTTGACGGTGTTCGCATACGAATCTGGCGACCGGTGTAATTGTGAAGCTCCAAAGCCCAGGGAAGCTCCCTCGGGTGGACCCACCTTTCGTCTCCTACCTCCATGGTCTTCTGTCCCTACTCCTCTCCTTCAGAGATATGGATGGGCTCTTTATCCTTGCCCCGGCGCCGTCTCCAGTCTGTTGCCGAGCCAATTTCTCTGGGGGCTCCTGAGGAGAAACGGGGGCCACCCTTGAGGTCCCAGCACCTGGCGTACCGGGGAGAGAGCCTCGACCTCGGCCTCCTAGTCTTTGGCATTTTTGGTTCAGAACTACCCTTCCTTGGTTGCTCATTTCGTTGCTAAGCCCGGTCCTTTCTGGCGTCTCTCGGTCTATCTCCACATGAACGACTCCCCAAGGCCCAGAGGTGCTCCCAGAGGTGCTCCCTTCGGCTTCGTTTATGCCGCCTCCTCTCCTTTCCCCTCTTCCTCTGCTTCGTCCTTTGCCCGCCCTCAGAATACCCTGATGCCTCGGTCTCTTTTTCAAGAAGTTGGTGTATGAGGCAACGTACCCGAGCAGGTCAGGAGCATAACGACTTATAATCGGGATGGCGTAGACAGCTGTTATCCGAGCTCGAATGGCTCTATCCCGAAGCCCCTACACGACACCCTCGACTGCAAAAAAAAAGGGCCGCCAAGCGAAAGAAGTCAGTACATGCGAAACACAACAGGATATACAAAGAATGTACCAAAGAGAAATTTCTACCGACTAGGGGTTCCAGTCTCGAACGGAACCGTGGTGGTAGTGTCCACTCTTTCCCCGGGACCGAACATGAAGTTCTTAGTGACCAAAACATAAATACTCGCCCATTCCTCAGAGTCGGGCAGGTGATCGATCAAGAATGTGTCGTACCTAGTCTGGCAAGATAGGTAGTACCGTTTGTGTTTGCGGTTGACCCCTAATAGGTACACCCCGAAGAGTTCCTCCAGCTTGAAGGTTAGATTGTACTGCCTCCTCAGCTCTATGATACTGGTAATGATTCGGTATGAATTCACCGTGAGCTGGGAGGAGGTGAGGTTGAGAGTTCGGAGCACTCGTCAAATAAACTGGTGGAGGGAAAACCTAACTCCCCCCTCGGTTATGGCCATCAGGGGAAAGATCAACTCCCCTTGCCGGTGCGGAAGATCTCCAGGGTTGCTGTTTAGAAGGAGCCGAACCTTGACGTCGAGAGGGATGCTGTAAACCCTTTTGAACTCTACGTAGGCGGCCGACGTGCTATCGAAGTACTGATTCCGATAGGGGCATGGCCTCATCAGTCTCCTTTGCCCTTGGACCTCCTCGGGGGCATCGGCAAGCGGCCCCAATCCAAGGTCCGAGGTGCTTGGGGCCTCTGTCATTCTGGGGTCAAAGGTTGTTTTCTGATGTGGAGCTCTCAAGGGGTCGAAGGGCTCAATAAAGTCAATTCGGGTTCGGTAGAAGGCTCGAATCCGAAGCTCTTCCTTGATGTCCGCAGGAATCTCAATAGGAGAGGAGTCAGAGCTACTGGAGCTGCCTGAGAAGATTTCAATGACATTCGCCCCTCCCTAGCGAAGAAGAAAAGTTGCAAAAACCCATTAGCTATATGCCTAGGGAAAAGCAAGAGGACCTAGTGTTCAGGACAGAATGGTCATCGCTCCTCGGGAAACCTAATCCTCGGTCCTTGTCAGAAGCGCTTCTCCTCGGAATTGGTCCCTATGATCTAACTATTCCTATAATCTCGGGATGACTGTAGGCCTCGGGATGAATATAGGCCTCAAGATGAATATAGGCCTCGGGACGAATATAGGCCTCAGTATGAATATAGGCCTCGAGATGAATATAGGACTCAGGATGAATATGGGCCTCAGGAGGAAGATGAACAGCGCCGGAGAAGTCCAACGCCGCCATGGATTAAATGGCGGCAAGTGGCAGCTCAGCCGCAATGCATGTTAAGAGCGATAAAAAACTTGAAGAAAATGATCGAGGCGCGAAGGTTAAAGCAAGGAGATTAACATACCTCAGTTTTGTGTGGTGATCTGCGTCCACAACGCTCAAAATCTCAATCAAAAGTTGGAAACAGGCGGTGGCGGCAGTTCATCTTCGAAGCAGAGGGAAAATGGCCATCCAGTCTCTGTCTCTCCTATTTATAATAAGATCTCGAAAAGCTGCGCAGGAAACGAAGTGTCATGCATCGAGCCGTTGGATCTCTGCCACATGTCCTCATCGCATGGTTAGTATCGAGGGCTTTGTACCAAGGTCAAAGCATTGGGTAGTCGAGCCATTTGCCTGCTGACACGTGTTCCCGAGGTGACGGCTCGTACCAATTAACTGACAGCGCGTGCCAAGACAGCTATCAACCCCTAGCGTTTCGGCGATGATTGACACGAGGCTCTAGTAGCTGGGGCTAGTGATTAAATCGCTACCGAAGTCGCTCATCACCTCAGTAACTGGGTTCGCTTGAATTCAAAGCGTGGTGGTTCATGAGAAAAGTCAATTCCCTAGAGTCCAAGAAGCAAGGCTCTAGGAAATTGAAGGGCTATTGTGGTGGCCTCGGTTACCATCCTCGGTAACCTAGCCAAGTGAATCGAACCGGTGGCCCATGGGGCGTTGCCATCCAGTTTGGTAGTACTTGGAGGTCCTAGCATATCGTTCAGTTTTCTGCTAGGCCACATTTCTTTGGTACCCGCTTCGATTATTATTAACAGCGTGCAGCATATTCGTTCTGGTGCTCTTACTACCGACTCTGGGAGGTTATTATGCTTGTTAGGGACTGTATGATTACGTGGCGAACGTAATCATTGGGGTCAAATCTGGCCATGTGCTCCATAACCGTCTTGCTCCTCTCGTCACATATGACATCACCCAAGGCGGTTACTCGAGTGTACTCTCCACATGCTAGCTTGGAGGCCAAGTAAATCTCGGTCTATAAATACAAGGAGATACATACCGGAAGAGGTATGTGATGAAACCCTAACCCTAGACCTAAATTCCTCCCCTGAGATCTAACTTGATCGTCAGAGGGTCACTTGGCTAATCTAGCCCTAGTGACTTGCTGCAGGTCCAGCCGCAGGAGCGCGGAGCTACAGATGAGGAAGCCTAGATAGAACCACGACTGAGGTCCCGACAAATCGATCCCCTACAGAATTCATATTTGGCAGAATTTGTGCATGTTCACGTATGCATTCCAGGTTTATTCATACCTGTACAAATAACCAAGTATATTCGTACTTGCAAAGTTTTTGAATTTGCACATAATTTTGCTACTACACCCCTCTGCTCCCCAATATGAAGCAAGAAAAAGACGGTGTACAACTTTCTAGCTCTGTATTAAATCAAAGGAGTGGAGTGAAAATTCATCGCCATAAAAGACGATAAAATTTGAAAAGACTCATAATTAAATTTCTTATTCACGATTTGATAACTCAATGGGGCGTTATTCGTACCCCTTGCAACTAACAAAGAATAAAAAACAAGGGAATTAGATTCGTAATTCCTGCACAATCACAATGTGCATCCTAAAACAGATTGTAAAATAAACTGAAGTCTTTCACACAAAGAACTTCCTCAAATTATGGACATTCCAAGGCCTTGGCACCGGGTTCCTATCCAGGTCTGCCAATCTATAAGGCCCTATGCTCACAATGTCAGTAACTCGATATGGGCGTTCCCAATTGGCCCCCAGCTTGCCCTCATTGGCCACCTTGGTATTGCTGAGCACCTTACGTAGCACAAGGTCTCCAATGCCAAATTCTCGTGGGTAACATGCTTGTTGTAGCTTTTCATCAGCTGCTCCTGATATGAGGCCAAATGAACCAGAGCCCTCTCTCTTCTTTCCTCGGCCAGATCCAATTCGATCTCCAAGGCTCTGTCATTGCCGCCACTTTCATCCAAAACGGTCCTGTTGGTCGACAAACCCACCTCCAATGGAAAAATAGCCTATGTTCCATATGCTAATGAATATGGGGTCTCTCCCGTAGACCTCCTTGGAGTTGCTCAGTGCACCCACAAGGCCAGTGGCAATTCGTTGGGCCACTTCCCCTTTGCTTTGTCCAACCTCTTCTTGATCCCGTCAAGTATAGTTTTGTTGGACGCTTCTGCTTGTCCATTACTCTAAAGGTAGGCTGGGTTGAGTAGTAGTTCTTTATTCTGTACTGGGCACAAAATGCTTTGAACTTTTTCTGAAATTGGGACCCATTATCCGTAATCAACGAATAAGGGACCCCGAATCGAGTAAATGATGCTTTTCCACACGAACCTTTCTATCATAGGTTCAGTGATTTAGCCAATTGTTCAGCTTCAATCCACTTAGTGAAATAATCTGTTGCTATCGACAGAAATTTCCTATTCCCAGTTGCCTTGTGGAGTGGACCCACGATGTCCATTCCCCATTGTGCGAATGGCCAAGGACTTGTCAACGGCACCGGATCCTTGGCTGGTGTTCGGATCGTTGGTGAGAATTTCTAGCACTTCTCACAAATCTTTACATACACCTTTGCATCCTCCTGCATGTGCAGCCACCATAACCCTGGGTTATTGCTCGGTGGGCAATAGACCTGCCCCCAGCATGGCTTCCACATGTTCCCTCGTGAATCTCATGGAGAAATTTTTGCACCATCTCTGGGTGCACACAAAGTAAGTATGGTCCAGTGAAGGACTTTTTGTACAACTTTCCTTCAGGTGACAACCAAAATCGTGCAGATTTCGTCTTTATCATGTGAGCCTCCTTTTTATCTATGGGGAGTGTTCCATCTTGTAAAAACTCCACAATTGGATCCATCCAACTTGGTCTTTGGTTCACGTCCAATTACACACTTCTTCCAATACTTGGCTCAGCAAGATAATCCACTGCCACCTTCCTTTTAAACTCGGTTGGCATAGCTACAGCCAACCAAGCCAACGAATCTGCATGGGCATTTTGCCCAGAACTTATCTGCTTAATGTACACCTTTTCAAAGGTGTCGAGCAAATCCTTGGCGGCCTCCACATAGGCTACCATTTCTCATTTCGGGCTTCTTATTCCCCGGATAGTTGGTTCACCACAAGCTGTGAATCAAAGTACACCCTTATTCTCTTTACCTTTAGGGTCTTTGCATTTCTTAAACCTGCTAGGAGTGCCTCGTACTCAGCAACATTGTTTGAAGCACTAAAGCCCCAGTCGAAGGGACAATTTCAACATTACTCCCTTAGGAGGAAAGAGTACAACTCCAATCCCTGATCTAGTATTGCATGCGGAACCATCAATGAATAGTTTCCATTCTAAGGGATCCTGTTCGGTAGATGCCTTAACCTTCCTGGTTGATGGCTCAACTAGTTGCTCCTTTCTCTTAGGAAGCTGTGGAGCTACTACAGGAGAAAATTCTGCTACAAAATCTGCCAACACCTGCCCTTTAATTGTTATGCACAACTGATAATCAATATCGTACTTGTTAAGTTCCACCAACCTAGTCGATATTTGTCCCAAAAAATTTGCTTTTCGTAGCAACGATTTCAACGGAAACTCTGTGTAAACCACAATTCTATGACTCTGGAAATAATGAGGCAACTTCCTTGCCGCTGTCTTTAATGCCAGGACCAATTTCTCAAGTGGCAGATATCTCGTTTTTGCGTCTAACAATGTCTCACTCACATAGTATACGGGGGTTTGCTCGGACCCCTTATTCCTCAATAATATTGCACTTACACCATGCTCAGAAACTGCTAAGTACAAATTAAAAACTCACCTGGTTTTGGAGTGGACAAAAGCGGGGCCGCTGCCAAGTACTTCTTTAGGTCTTGGAACACCTGTTCGCATTCGGCCCCCCATTTGAATCCTTCTCTCTTTTCAGCAATTGAAAGAAAGGCCTACACCTATCGCTAGACTGGTTGATGAATCTGTTAAGAGCTGCTGCCATTCAAGTCAATCTTTGGACCTCCTTCATGTTCTCTGGACTTTGGAGCCTCTGCAAAACTGTTATTTGGTCGGGATTAGCCTCTATCCCTTTTATGGTCACAAGGTGACCCAACAACTTCTTTGAACCTACTCCAAACGCACACTTCGAGGCATTGAGCTTCAGTTTGTACTCCCTCAGAATCTCGAAGGCTTCTTTCAAATCAGCTATGTGGTCGTGCCTCTCTTTGCTTTTGACCACCATATCATCTATGTAAACCTCCATAGTTTTACCGAGCAACTTTCTCAGCATAATCGTTGCCAACCTTTGGTAAGTTGCTCCAGCGTTCCTCAAGCC
This sequence comes from Rhododendron kiyosumense, assembly GCA_019656275.1. Classification (NCBI taxonomy): domain Eukaryota; kingdom Viridiplantae; phylum Streptophyta; class Magnoliopsida; order Ericales; family Ericaceae; genus Rhododendron; species Rhododendron kiyosumense. The sequence continues at coordinate 74,893 of BPLS01025822.1, forward strand.
AAAAGGCATGACACTATAGCATACAACCCTCTTGGTGTAATAAAACAAGTCTTCTCCTGATCGGGCCCATACATGGCAATCTGATGATACCCCTGATATGCGTCGAGGAAACTCATTCGCCATACCCAACTGTTGCATCCACCAGTTGATCTATCCTTGGGAGGGGGAAACTGTCCTTTGGACAGGCCTTGTTTAAATTCGTGAAGACCACACAGACACACCACTACCCATTCTTTTTCTTTACTACCACAGTGTTAGACAACCACTCTAGGTAATAAACTTCTCATATAGCCTTTGCTTTTAACAAGTGGTCAACCTCCTCGATTACAGCATCCATGTGTTGTACGGTTGATCTTCATTTTTTCTACATCACTGGCTTGTGTTGTAGATCCACATTTAAGTGGTGACAAATCATGCTTGCATCCACCCTAGGCATCTCTTCACGGATCCAGGCAAACACGTCAATGTATTCCCTCAGGAATCCAACCAACTCATGTTCTTCTTCTTTGCTTAGATTTTCCCCAATCAGGAAATACCTTTGGATCAGTCTCATTGATCTGAATCTTCTTCAAACACTTTCTCAGTGGGCTCCCCTTTGACATCCTCAATGGTGGACTGGTCCGGAATCTCTATGGCTTGGACCAATTTTGCTTTCGGTGCTTTCTTGATTATAGAAATTAGGCATTGTTGGGCAACTTTCTGGTTCCACTAATCTTTTCAACTCCATTGGACCCAGGAAATTTTAGCATCTTATGGTAGGTGGAGGAAACTGCCCTCATCTTGTGCAACCAGGTTCTTCCTATAATGGCGTTATAAGAAGACAAAACATCCACTACTAGGAAGTCGATTCACAGTCCTAGTATTCCTACCCAAACAGGCAGCGTTACTTTGCCCAATAGCCAGACTACTCCTGCTCCGAACTCAACCAAAGGGGTCATTGATTGTACTAGATCCGCCTGGGTCAATCCTAACTTCGTGAAAGCATCGTAATATAGCACCTCTGTGCAACTTCCTGAATCCACCAGGATCCTCTCTATGTCATACTCCCCAATTCATAGGGTTATGACCAAAGCATCGTTATGGGGCACCTGGACTCCACCCAGGTCCTCATCCATGAAGACTATGCCCTCGTTGCATAGTTCTTCGCCATGTCCTCTTTTCTTCCCCAACTGCATCACATGTTGGTTGTGCTTAATCTGCCTTTGGAGCAATCTCACCTCATTTCTTGTATAATGCTCGGCCAATCCATGTATCATACGGATTATGTCCCTTGGATTTTGTTCGTAATCCAACTCCATTGCCTTCTCTTTATCCTTGGGTTCTTCCTGGATAAATTCTTTTAGGTAACCACCAGAGACCAAATCATCAAGGTGTTTCTTAAACATCTCACAGTCTTCAGTCATGTGGCCCCAGTCCTTATAGTAGCTGCAGTATTGATCCGTAGCCCGCTTTGCGTCTTTATCTCCTCCCAGGTTTGGGGGCCATTTGAAATAAGGCTGATTCTTTATTAGATAAAGAATCCTATACATTGGTTCTTTCCAAACCATATTTATTGAAAAGTAGGACTTGGGGTCTGGAGCTCATTTCTCCTTATATGGCTCTTTCTTAGCCTGCCCATATTCTTTTTGTTCCCTACAAGTTTTGGGCTCTAGTTTATCTACCTTTTTCGCAGGCCCCTTGGCTTGCTCAGCAACTACCTTGCTGTCTTCCCGAAGTATGTCATCTTTGTTCCTGTCATGCTGTTCTATTCGTTCCATTAATTTTGCCAGTGTTCCAACTGGACTCATGTTTAATGACTTACGCAGTTCTCCTCGAATAGGCAGCCAAGTTTTGAACGTAGCTATTGCATACTCCCCACTACAACTTTCAATCTCGTTGAAAGTCTCCCAGTATTTTTTTGCATAGTCCCTGATCAGCTCATCCTCTCCTTGCTTCATAACGGAGAGACTCTTAAAAGTTTTAGGTGCTCTTCTGCTCGTCAAGAACCGAGCAGTAAATTCCTCGGCCAACTGCTTTCATCCTCGGATGGAGCACGGACCCAACTTATGGAACCAAGACAAAGCTACCTTCCCCGAACTCGAAGGGAACATCTTGCACATAATTGCATCATCCCCGTTGTGCATAAACATTGCCTGCTAGTAATGCTGTATGTGTGCCACGGGATCTGTGTTTGTTTCATATAGGATGAACGCACCGTGCTTCACCCTGCTCGGCAATCTCGCCTCTTGCAACCTCCTTGCAAACGGGGAGGATGATATATTGCTGAGGGCCTTTCGTGCTGCTTCACGTGCAATCATGGTCTCGTCTTCTAGTCCTTTTGTCTTGTTGGGTCTATGCTTTTCCCAATTGGATTCAAGTCTCTCGTACCTGTCACTATGGTGTTTTCTAATCCCTTCCTCCTCAAAGGTGAGACTTGTAGGGAGGTGTTCCCGAACAGTTACACTTAGTAACCGAGCACGTGATGTACCGGGGGCACGTGGTAGACGTGATAGGCTTAACGCCGGGCAGTACGATGAACAGCTGTGGACCAGTGACATGAGAAGTCATTAGCCCAGGCTGTCTGTTCGGCTAATAAGGACAAAAGACATGAAATGTCCTTTGGACAAATGTAACGACATGGACCAGTTGCATGTGAGGACCTTAGTCCATGTGGACTGTTCGGCAACGAAGAAGCCGAGCAGGGGAATAAGTTACTCTAGATCGTGATGCGGCAAGAATGCCCCAGAAGGTTCCAGAATAGCAATATTCCGAAAAGGAATGAGATCCTGAGTATATAGGATCAATGCAAGAGACCCAACGTGAGTGGGGTATTCGGATGATTAGGGAAAAGAGTCCCAAAAGGACTGAGAGTCCCACAAAGGTTAAGCTATTGTACATATAAGGGAACGAGAATCCATAAGATACTAGCTTTCCTATACGAGATAGGACTCCTAAGGCAATAGGGATGCTTGGACAGCAAGCATCCACGAATCTATAAATACGAGGTAAACCTGGAGGTAAAAGGTACGCAATATTTGGTGATCTCTTATTATTTTCCTGTTGATAATTAGGGTTCATTGCTAGTTCGTGAGACTAACTTAGGCATCGGAGGGCCTTTGCCAGGAGAGGCAAAGGTGCACTCACCCCTTGTCTATTTTGCAGATTAGGGTTCCGACGAAGAACTAGGGTTCCGGTGTAGAGGCACATGAAGCCGTTGCAGTTTGGTGTTATCCAGAGCACTAATTGTTTTCATCCCCCTACAATTGGCGCCGTCTGTGGGAAACGAGAGAATTCCCTGAAGAGATAACCATGATGGAGGAAGATCAAACCACGCCGTTCAATCCAAAGAACCAGTTAAGTGGTGGAGGGGATAAGTCTCTGCCAGGTGCTCCGAAAAAGCCCATTGGAAGAGAGGACAAAGCAACTACGGGCTCCACGAGAAGAAGCAAATCCCACCGAAGAGAGGCATTGGTGGAACGTTCAAGAAGTGTCCACAACAGCGAGGATATCCTCGACAAAAAGAGGAAGGAGATTGAGGAGTACGCTCGTTTGACTAAAAAACGAGAGTACGAGATACGAGAGTTACAGCGGGTACAGGATCACCCAGAGGATTCCGGACTCTCACGAAGGGATTCTGGAGAAAATAGGCGGGCTCTGCTAGTCCATAAAGAGCCTCATTCACGAGGAAGAAGGAGCAGGAGCAATAGTCCTACCATGAGACGTTATGAAGCTTCCCCATGAAGGAGGAGAAGTAGAAGTAAAGACCGAATACTAGAAAGGCGAAGGGCTTCTTCACAAAAAAAAAGGAGCAAAGAGCGAAGTTCCACACCCATGGAAGAAAACAGGAAGCATCACCGCGACAGGTACGAGAGGCTTGATGCTGACTGGGCCAAAGCTACGGCTCGCAAAATAAAGGAAAGTGAGGAAGGGACAGTGTCTACACGAGAAGCAGCACGTAAAGCCCTGAGTAACATCGCAGCCTCCCCTTTTACAAGGAGGCTGCAGGAAGCCAAGTTACCGAGCAGAGTGAAGCACGGAGCGTTCGTGCTTTACGGGACAAACACGGACCCTGTGGCTCACATACAGCATTACCAGCAAGCCATGTTCATGCACGATGGCGATGATGCCATTTTGTGCAAAATGTTCCCATCAAGTCTAGGCAAGGTGGCCTTATCTTGGTTTCATAAATTGGCACCACGATCCATAAGAGGATGGAGGCAATTGGCTGAGGAATTCACTGCTCGGTTCTTGACAAGTAGAAAGGCCCCAAAGACCTTTGAGAGTCTTTCCACCATGAAACAGGTGGAGAGCGAGCCGATCAGAGATTACGCAAAGAAGTACTGGGAAACTTTCAACGAGATTAAGAGTTGCAGTGAGGAGTATGCCATAGCAACCTTCAAAACTGGTTTGCCTGTTCGGGGAGAACTGCGTCGCTCACTGAATAAACATCCGGTGGCTACGTTGGCCAAACTGATGGAGCGAATAGAGCAGCACGCCAGAATGGAGGATGACATACTTCGCGAGGACGGCAGGATTGCTGCCGAACAACCCAAGACACCTGCCAAGAAGGCGGATAAGCCTGAGCCCAAGACGTACAAGGAGCGGAAGGAGTACGGGCAGGCTAAGAAAGATCCGTACAAGGAAAAGCAAGCCCTTGATCCCAAATCCTTCTTTTCTATCACTACTGTTTGGAAGGAACCAATCTATAGGATTCTTTATCGAATAAAGAATCAGCCATACTTCAAATGGCCCCCAAGTTTAGGCGGAGATAAAGACGCCAAACGTGCTACGAATCAGAACTGCAGATTGCGAGATGTACAAAAGACACCTTGACGATTTGGTCTCTCGAGGCTATCTCAAGGAGTTTATCCAAGAAGATCCCAATGAGAAAGGGAAAGCCATGGAACTGGATTACGAGCAGAATCCTAAAGGAGTAATCCATATGATACATGGGTTGGCCGCGTCTTATACGAGAAATGAGGTTAGGCTATTACAAAGGCAGATTAAGCACGATCAGCATGTGATGCGATTAGGAAATAAGAGAGGACGAGAGAATGACGTATGCAAAGAGGGCATAGCTTTCACAGATGACTATTTGGGAGAAGTCCAGATACCCCATAATGATGCTTTGGTCATAACCCTACGAGTCGGGGAATATGACATCGAGAGGATCCTAGTGGATTCAGGAAGTTGTACAGAGGTGATGTACTACGACGCATTCAAGAAGCTGGGGCTGGCCCAGACAGATTTGGAGCAGTCCACAACACCCTTGATTGGGTTTGGTGCAGTGGCAGTTTGGCCCCTTGGAAAGGTAACACTACCTGTTCGGGCAGGATCAGTTATTTTGAGAACGGATTTTCTGGTCATAGACGTTCCTTCTTCCTATAACGCGATTATAGGAAGAACCTGGTTGCACAAAATGAAGGCAGTCTCCTCAACTTACCACCAGATGGTGAAATTCCCAGGATCCAATGGGATCGAAGCAATTAGGGGCAATCAGAAAGTGGCCCAACAATGTCTGATTTCCATCGTTAAAAGAGCCCCAAAGGCCCACCACGTTCATACATTGGAAGTACCAAATCAACCGACTATCGAGGATGTCGGAAGATGCCCGGCTAATAAGGTAATTGAGGGCCTGGATAAAATTTAGATCAACGAGGGTGATCCTGAAAGATGCTTTTTGATTGGGGAATCATTACCGGCAGAGGAAAAGGCTGAATCAATACAGTTTCTGAAGGAATATGTCGACGTATTTGCATGGGTGCCAGAAGAGATGCCCGATGTAGATGCTGACATAATCTGCCACCATTTGAATGTTGACCCTCAGCATAAGCCAGTTATTCAAAGAAAATGAAGGGCGGCCGTACAGCACGTGGATGCTATTGTTGAAGAAGTTAATCATTTGCTGGAGGCAAAGGCAATACGTGAGGTTTACTACCCTGAATGGCTGTCCAACACCGTGGTCGTAAAAAAGAAGAATGGGAAGTGGCGTGTCTGTGTGGACTTCACAGACCTGAACAAGGCCTGTCCCAAGGACAGTTTTCGTCTCCCAAGGATAGACCAGTTGGTTGATGCAACAGCTGGCTATGAGCGAATGAGTTTTATTGATGCATATCGAGGATATCATCAAATTGCTATGTTTGGCTCCGATCAGGAGAAAACTTCTTTTATCACCCTACGAGGTTTGTACTGCTATAGTGTTATGCCGTTTGGGCTGAGAAACGCAGGGGCGACATACCAAAGGCTTTCAACTATCATGTTCAGGGAGTTGCTTGGGAAAACTATGGAGGTTTAGATAGACGATATGGTGGTGAAAAGCCGAGATAAGCAAGGGCATATTACGGATTTGAGAGAAGTCTTTGAAATCTTGAAGAAGTACAAACTGAAACTCAACGCCTCGAAATGTGCGTTTGGGGTTGGTTCTGGAAAGTTCCTAGGACATCTGGTCACCATGAGGGGAATTGAGGCTAACCCATATTAGATTGCAGCCCTGCAAAATCTGCAAAGTCCCAAAACCACGAAGGAGGTCCAGAGACTAACTGGGATGGCTGCAGCACTTAATAGATTTATCAGCAGATCAAGTGATAAATGTAGGCCCTTTTTTCAGTTATTGAAAAAGAGGGAAGGATTTGAATGGAGAGCAGAATGTGAGCAAACTTTCCAGGACCTGAAGAAGTATCTGGCCGAGCCTCCTCTTCTGTCAACCCCACAGCCAGGTGAGTCCTTAATTTTGTACTTAGCTATTTCTGAGCATGCTGTGAGTGCAGTCCTGTTAAGAGATTTGGGAACCGAGCAAATCCCAATATATTATGTTAGCAAGACATTGCTAGACGCAGAGACGAGATATCTGCCCCTAGAGAAACTTGTCTTGGCACTTAGGACAGCGACGAGAAAATTGCCACACTACTTCCAAAGCCCCAGGGTTGTGGTTTATACTGAATTTCCACTGAAGTCGCTGCTACGAAAGGCAGATTTTTCAGGAAGAATCTCAACATGGTCCGTCGAGTTGAGGCAATATGATATTGATTATCAACCACGAACAGCAATCAAAGGCCAAGTGTTGGCTGATTTTGTGGTGGAGTTCTCTCCCACGGTAGCTCCCTTGCCTCCTACGAAAAAGGAACAGGAGAACAAGACATTGTCCACGAGGGATAAAGTCTCAGCCGAACAGAACGATACAGAGTGGAAGTTATTCGTAGACGGATCAGCTTGTAACACTGGTTCAGGAATAGGTGTTGTCCTTTTTCCTCCCGGAGGGGTAATGATAGAATTGTCTGTTCGGCTCGGTTTCAGTGCATCGAATAATGTGGCGGAGTACGAGGCACTCTTAGCCAGATTGAGAAGGGCGAAGACTCTGAAAGCAAAACGAGTAAGGGTGCATTGTGATTCACAGCTTGTGGTGAATCAACTGTCCGGGGAATATCAGGCCCGAAATGAGAAGATGGCGGCATATGTGGAAGCCGCCAAAGATTTACTTGATACCTTCGAAAGAGTCCACATTGAGCAGATAAGTTCTGGACAGAATGCCCATGCTGATTTCCTGGCATGGCTAGCTGTAGCAGTCCCAACTGAACTCAAGCGAAGGGTGGCGGTTGAGTATTTGACGAAGCCGAGCATTGGGAGGAGCGTGGAATTAATCTTGGAGGTGAACCAAGGTCCAAGTTGGATGGACCCAATCGTGGAGTTTTTACGGGATGAAATACTCCCCCTCGATAAAAAGAAAGCTCATAAGGTCAAAACCAAGTCTGCAAGATTTTGGTTGTCCTCAGAAGGGAAGTTTTACAGGAAATCCTTCACAGGCCCATATTTGCTGTGCGTGCACCCGGAGATGGTGCAAAAATTTCTTCATGAAATACATGAAGGAACATGTTGGAGTCATGCTGGGGGCAGATCCATCGCCCACCAAGCAATTACCCAAGGCTACTGGTGGCCAGATATGCAAGAAGATGCAAAGATGTATGTTAAAATTTGTGAAAAGTGTCAGAAATTCTCACCAATGATTCGAACACCAGCCAAGGATCCGGTGCCTTTGACAAGTCCTTGGCCGTTTGCTCAATGGGGAATGGACATCGTGGGTCCACTGCACAAAGCAACTGGGAATTGAAAATTCCTTTTAGTTGCGACAGATTATTTTACCAAATGGATTGAGGCAGAACCATTGGCCAAAATCACCGAACCCATGATACAGAGGTTCGTATGGAAGAGTATTATTACTCGATTTGGGGTTCCCTATTCTTTGATCACAGATAATGGGTCCCAATTTCAAAAGAAGTTCAAGGCGTTTTGTGCCCAGTATGGAATTCGGAACTACTATTCAAATCCAGCATACCCTCAGAGTAACGGGCAGGCAGAAGCATCTAACAAAACCATTCTTGACGGGATCAAGAAAAGGTTGGATAAGGCCAAGGGGAAATGGCCCGATGAATTGCCCCTTGTTTTATGGGCACATAGGACAACACCTAGGAGGTCTACGGGAGAGACCCCCTATTCATTGGCATACGGTACAGAGGCAGTCATACCTTTGGAAGTGGGCCTTCCAACCAACAGGACTGTGTTGGTTGAAAGTGGGGGCAATGACAGCCCTTGAAATTGAGCTTGATCTCGCCGAGGAGAGGAGAGAAAGGGCCCTAGTCCATTTGGCCTCTTATCAGGAACAACTGATGAAGAGCTATAATAAGCACATTCACCCTCGAGAGTTTGGTGTTGGGGACCTTGTACTACGAAAGGTGCTCGGCAACACCAAGGTAGCCAACAAAGGCAAGCTAGGGGCCAACTGGGAAGGCCCGTATCGGGTAACAAAGATTGTGGGCATAGGGGCCTACAGATTGGTTGATCTGGACGGCAACCCAATCCCAAGGCCATGGAATGTTCATAATCTAAGAAAATTCTTTGTCTAAAAGAATTTAGTTTTATTTTAGATTACACTACGTGATTGTGTGGGAATTACGAATGAAATTCCCTTGTTTTTCTTATTCTACTTACGGATTACTCTGTTTTAGTTGCAAGGGGTACGAATAACGCCCCCTTGAGTTCAGTCTATGAATAAAGACATCCTTTTCCTCACAGTATATTCAGCTTTTTGAAAATATTGGTTTTTTAATATGAAATATGGAATACTAATTTTCTTTTCCTTATTCATATTGGGGAGTATGGGATTGGCACGAACGCCATATACGAATACATCCATGCTTGGTAGCCTAATAACTGCGCATGAACAAACGCTAAAGTATGAGAAACTTGTAACCAAATGTACCCCAAGTATGAAGACACTTGGGATGCATACAAAAACATGCAGCCATTCGGATACAATCATTTGAGTAAGTGATTATGCTAAAAAGTATGAGATACTATAAGTCCGAGAAACTTACATCTAACTTTTGATTTTGATCGAAATCTGGTATGAGATACCTCAAGTACGAAATACTTGTGAAATACCTAAAGTATGAATATACTTAGTAAAAACTGAGGCTTGCATACGTAAACATGCAAGAAATCAAATACGAAATACTTGATTACTGGATACTTTGATCCGTTAACTTATCCAAGCATGAGAAGCACAAACCAAAGTACGAGATATTAAACTTAGACATGCATTCGAATACATGCATCTGTATCAGCATCCACGGTATGAAATACCCACAAAGAACTCAATTGAAACATTAAAACAACCACGAAAGGGTTTGTTACCAAACAGATCAAAGGAAATCTAAAACTTCTGTATCATCACAGAAACAGAAACAAAAGCAAAGAAAAAAGAAAGAGTTCTTCTGATGCCTTGCAGGGCTGAATTAACTACAGTCACGAAGGACCTGCAAATTGTTCCAAGGAGATAGATAGAAATAATCACACTCCAAAAGTTAGTCCAAATCTTGGATTTCCGGGGGAGGTTCGTTTGAGGCCCTTGCAGCAACTTCAGTGCTGGGACCACCACCAATAGTATTTTCTTCTAAAATAATGGGATCATTGGTCTCCTCCCGAACAGATGAACGTTCGGCCGTGGATTCATTACCTATGTTTTCTCCAGCATCTCCAAAGTTCTCAATTTGCTGGTCAACATCTTCCTCTGGCTGCTCAACTGGTTACATCCACATTTGTATCACGGGTGCTCGGTAGGTCGTTGTCAACCCAGAGTGGAGAATCCTCAGCAACGCCTACCTTCGTGAGGCATGCCTCCCAGCTTGCAATCCAGATTTGATCTTGAATCCCTGGCATCTGCCCCACATAGTTGGCCGTTGTCGCATCAAACCCCTTGTTATATCCAGCCTCGAAGGCTGCCTTCTTGGTGTTGTCAATCTTAGCCAACGCCTGCTTAAGATTGTCTTCCGCAGTCTCGAGTCTGCCTTTGGCCTCGGCGTAATCTGACTTAGCATTGTCTCTCTCTCTCTTTCGAGCCTCGAGATTGTTCGGAGCAACCTCGTGTTATCCGTTAACAACTTGACTCTCTCGGTCTCAGCGTCTTGGAACTTCTGACCCAATGTCATCATTTTTTGAATAAGCTGTACAGATATCAGAAATTAGTTAAGAGAATACTTAACTATCATAAATAAGGTCCTTTGCCACGAGAGAGTATTTGGTTACCTTGATCCCACTGATGAGACCAGTGGACACAAGCCTATCGGCTGGAGTCGAGGATTCCTTCTGCATATCAACGGGAAGTGCCAGAGCCTGTGCCAAAGCTAGTGCAGTCTCAGAGGAACTGGCACTATCCCCAATGTGGACGGGACGATCACCCCTGATGAGTGGGGGAGCCCAAGTTTGGGGAAGCACTTGAAGAGGAGGCGATTGGGGTTGATTGATTTCCATATCAACTGATGCGTCAGAAGGAGACGGGTTTTCAGTCCTTGGGCGTCTGTCCCAATGGGCATCATCGCGTCCCCGATGTGATGAGGATGATCTTGTTAACGCCCCTCTAATGTGACGATCGTGGGGGGGGAGCACCCGTAGATGCCACTCTGCTGGCGGCACCACGCCCTCTCGTTGGGATAGTAAGAAGGGAGCTAAGGTTAAGTGGCTGGTGAGCCATCGTACCTGAGTCAGGAGAAGATCGAGAGTAGCCTGTAGAAGACGACTGGCTGGTGACGCCAAGGGGAATGGGCTGTTCGGTCTGATGATCGGGTATAATTTGTCTTCATCTAGACCTCCTGAGTACCACACAGGTTGAGGAACGCCTACGGGAATAGTCACTTCACCCGGCTGTCCAGCAAGTGTGACTTCAGCTTGCAATCTTGAGCTCTGTGGTTGAGGAGCTGTTGAGGTTGAGGCGCCGCTGGTGCTTGGATTAGCTAGCCTCCTGTCTATAAACCCTTTATAAGCTGGGTCGTAGCCTAATAATACATTGGCATCACGACCCCGACCAAATGTTGAGGTGCCTGATTCACCTTTGTATCTCAAAATTCTGTTCATATCCGCTAGTTGGACGTAGCTAGGTTTAGCTCTGGGACGCTTGTTTGCGTTATCCGCTGCACGGTTGAAAGCATAATAAGGGTCAGAGACTACAACGAAACGTTAAACAAAAGTTACAAGAAGAAGTGGAAATCAGGAGCATACGTGGGTAGCCCCATATGTGGGGGCAGTGGAAGCCCACCACCTGGCCATCTTCACCTACTGGTTCGAATGCTCCAGTAACATAGAGAAAATCGATCTCGTGATCGCGAGCAGAGTCTGGTAAATTTAGCACAAGATGCTTCTCTGCTTTCCTAACTTTGAAGTAGAAGGTATTATAATCGGGGTTTAGCACAATGCTATACCACCATTGGATGTCCCAGATCCCCAGTTGGGTCCCCAAAATTCTGTTTAAAGCTACAACCCCCATTACTAATCTAAAGAAATTAGTAGAAACTTGCATTGGTGTGAGTCGATACCAGTTTAAGACCTGACGAAGTAATGGATGGAGGGGAAATCTAACTCCCCCTCAACAATGGCTACGATAGGGATGCATATCCTATCCCATGTGCCCCCGTCCCTGTCTGCGTCTAATGGGGCGAGTTCAAGCCCTACATTTTCAGGGACGTCATACTCTCTCCTAAAAGCCGTCATGGCTGACGGGGTTTCACAAAACTTCCTAAATTTTCCGAGCTTAGAGCCGCTATCACCCTCATTCGCCATTAGAGTATATAGAGGAAACTATGAAACGATCGAAATCTAGGAGGAATATGAGTAAATCCCTAGGAACTGATGAATCAGAGAGAAAGAGCTTACAACGAGAGGGGGCGAAGAGGCTTACAAGATGAACTATGACAGTGTCTGGTGTTGAGAAGGAATACGCAGACGGCGGCGATGACGTTTTGAGTCGCTCAAACAGTAGGAAACGAGGAAGGGTTATGAATTTGTGAAACCCAAAAGAAAGCCCTTTCAGAGGTTTAAGGGTAACGAACGGAGACGAAACGTCTCTCTCCACGCCGTTACGAGTTAAATTAACGGAAAGCGAAAAATGTGCTAACGACGTTTTGAAGAAACGTCAGTTCAAATTTAATGCGAAGCGTATGAGATACGCCACGTGGAGTCATTGCCCCAAAACGGTATAATGACGAAGCCGCCAAAAACATCAAAGGGTGTTAACCGTGATGACTGCCCGGGGCTAGACGAGTATGGTCCAGAACCGTTGTTTCTAAAAAGCTTCACCCATTGCCCCCGAACAGTGGCAAACGGATAAAGCTGGGGAGCAATTGTAGGGAGGTGTTCCCGAACAGGTACACTTAGTAACCGAGCACGTGATGTACCGGGGGCACGTGGTAGACGTGATAGGCTTAACGCCGGGCAGTACGATGAACAGCTGTGTGGACCAGTGACATGAGAAGTCATTAGCCCAGGCTGTCTGTTTGGCTAATAAGGACAAAAGACATGAGATGTCCTTTGGACAAATGTAACGACATGGACCAGTTGCATGTGAGGACCTTGGTCCATGTGGACTGTTCGGCAATGAAGAAGCCGAGCAGGGGAATAAGTTACCCTAAATCGTGATGCGGCAAGAATGCCCCAGAAGGTTCAAGAATAGTAATATTCCGAAAAGGAATGAGATCCCGAGTATATAGGATCAATGCAAGAGACCCAACGTGAGTGGGGTATTCGGATGATTAGGGGAAAGAGTCCCAAAAGGACTGAGAGTCCCACAAAGGTTAAGCTATTGTACAGATAAGGGAACGAGAATCCATAAGATACTAGGTTTCCTATACGAGATAGGAATCCTAAGGCAACAGGGATGCTTGGACAGCAAGCATCCGCGAATCTATAAATACGAGGTAAACCTGGAGGTAAAAGGTACGCAATATTTGGTGATCTCTTATTGCTTTCCTATTGATAATTAGGGTTCATTGCTAGTTCGTGAGACTAACTTAGGCATCGGACGGCCTTTGCCACGAGAGGCAAAGGTGCACTCACCCTTTGTCTGTTTTGTAGATTAGGGTTCCGACAAAGAACTAGGGTTCCAGTGTAGAGGCACGTGAAGCCGTTGCAGTTTGGTGTTATCCAGAGCACGTGTGTGTGTTTCATATAGGATGAACGCACCATGCTTCACCCTGCTCGCCAATCTCGCCTCTTACAACCTCCTTGCAAAAGGGGAGGATGATATATTGCTGAGGGCCTTTCGTGCTGCTTCACGTGCAGTCATGGTCTCGTCTTCTAGTCCTTTTGTCTTGTTGGGTCTATGCTTTTCCCAATTGGATTCAAGTCTCTCGTACCTATCACTATGGTGTTTTCTAGTCCCTTCCTTCTCAAAGGTGAGACTTCAGCTTCTGCTTCTCCTTTTTCTTGAAGAAGCCCTTCGCCTCTCTGGTGTTCAGCTTTTACTTCTGCTTCTTTTTTGTGGAGAAGGTTTATGTCGCCTTGGGGTGGGGCTCCTGCTCTGTCTTCCTCATGAAGGAGCCTTTTTGTCGACTACCAGAGCCAACCTGTCTCCCCAGAAATTCCTTCGTGAAAGTCCAGAATCCTTTGGGTGTTCTCGTACCCGTTATAACTCTCGAATCTCGTACTCTCGTTTTTTGATCAAACAAGCGTACTCCTCGATTTCCTACCTCTTTTTATCGAGGACATCTTTGTTGTTGTGCACACTCCTCGAGTATGCGACCGACTCTCTCCCACGATGGGACTTACTCCATTTCGTGGATTTCATGGCTGTCCTACCCTCCCTATTCTTGGAGTCATCATGGACAGTCATGGGATGGTCCTTGCTCATGGTCTTCTTGGTATGCCCGCCATCGGGCTTCCTCGGAGCCTTTGGTGGGGATTTATCTCCTCCCCCACCTAGCTGGCTCTTTGGATCAAGCGGCGTCGATGGATCTCCTTCCATCGTGGTCGTTTATTGACAGGGAATTCTTTCATTTCCCACAGATAGCGCCAATTATAGGGGGATGAAAACAATTGGTGCTTAGAACAGCACTAGATTGCAACAGCTTTCTCATGCCTCTTCACCGGAACCCTAGTTCGTCGTCTGAACCCGAATATGCAAAACAAACAAGGGGTGAGTGCACCTTTGCTTCTCATAGCAAAGGCCCTCCGATGCCAAAGTTAGTCTCACGTACTCGCCAAAAAACCCTAATTATCAGTTAGAGAACAATATGAATGCAACGTATTGCGTACCTTTTACCTCTAGGTTTACCTCGTATTTATAGATTCATAAATGCTTGCTGCCTAAGCATCCCTGTTGCCCTAGGATTCCTATCTCATATGGGAAACCCTGGATATCTTGGATTTTCGTTCCCTTATCAGTTCATTACCTTAGTCCTTTTAAGACTCTTTTCCATAACTGGTTGAACATCCCATTCCCGATGAGTGTCTTTTCCAAATCCTACATTCTCGGAATCTCATTCTGCAACAGAATACCACTATCTCTGGACCCTTCCAGAGTGTTCCTTGCACCTAAGGCGGTTTTCTCTAGTTTTCTCCTCCTGTTCGGTCTTTTCAATGCCGAACAGGCTACTTGGACCAATGACCTCACGTGTCACGGGTTCCTTATCTAACCTTTGGACCAATAGCGTCTCATGTTTACTAGTCTAAGCCCCTGCACAGACTTCCTGGACCAGTGACCCCTTATGTCACTGGTTCATATCGCCGACCACTGTCTTGCAGGGCGATTGTTCCCTATCGTATCCACACCATAGTCCCACGTACCATGTGTTCAGGCCCTAATTGGGCTTGTTCGGGAATACCTTCCTGCACCAGTCAACATGCAATGCCCTGACAAGCTCTTCCTTCTTTTCAGCTTCATCATCACTATCCCAAGTATCCTCAGCGAAGATTTCAAATCCACGGTACTCTTTTTGCATCTATGCATCAACGAAAGGTTCAGGCTAACCCTGGTACGGAGCTTTCTCACTTTCGAACACAAAGCTAATCACTGGCTTTTCCTCAATGGCATGGGCGGGGCGCGGTTACGCCATCTTTTCTTAGGGTCGCTTTTCTTGGGAACATATCCCAAGCCAAATTGGTCACTACAACCGGGGAAATGGGGAAACTCAGAAACCCCTTAGTGGTCACGGCCTAAACCCATGCCTAACATGTAATTCATCCTTCTCAAGATCTCAAGAGCTACTGAGCTTACCAAGAAACCATCATTAGCCCGGATAATACAAACCCTTCCGAAAGTTACCACAGCAAAACCTCTCATAGCTATATCCTCCTCTCCATGCATGATCTCTAATAGTGGGGAATTGTCTTCAGAATGGGAATGAATCCCAGAGTCTCCATGGATGATGAGAGTCCCTGACTCCGGTCCCAGTATGAGTTTTTGGTGCAGAGTGGAGGGTACTCCCATGACATTAGAGCGATGAAGCCATGGCTTTCCTAGCAGAAGGTTGAAAGAAGCAAGGATCTCAAGCACACAGAATTCCACTATTGTTTTGAACTTCCCAGTCACCAATTCAAGATTAATCGTTCCTATAACATCATAGTGCGTGTTATCATAGGCATGGACACCCGAAGTTGATGGTGCGAAGTCTTTGTTTTTTAGGCCCAAACAGTAGGCCGTACGAAGAGGGCATACATTGATGGCGGAATCGTTGTCAATGAGAATGCCCACCACCCATTTCCCAAGGCACTTCATGGTTATGTAGAGGGGTTTATTGTAGTCAGTACCTTCGGGCAGGAGGTCTTTCTTTGTGAAGGCTAAGGTATGTTTGGTGAAGTTGGGGGTGATGAGGGCAACCATAGCTTCGGGGGTTATGTCAAGGGTAACCTCGAATTTGGAAAGAGCATTAACGAATCTTCGAAGATGTTGGTGAGACGATGCCAATACTCCCCAAACAAACATATGGGCTGGGGTTTCATTGAGCTGTTTGATGATGGAGTCAGTATCAGGGGTTAGGTTCTAGTACTGGGTAGTTTTGGGATTTGCAGAGGTATTTGGGTTAGTGGAGAGGTAAGGATTGGTAGAATTTGAGGGGTTGCTTTGGGGAATAGGAGCGATGGAATTACTTGGGTTAGTGGGGTTGTTTTGGGAGATGGGGTTACTTGGGTTAGTGGGGTTGACAGGGTTGGCTGGTATGGTGGAGCTGGAGGAGCAAGCTGTATAGGGTGCCCGGGATGAACTCCCCTTCTATAGGTTAGAAGGTTGATAGATACGGCCGCTCCTTATGAGATTGCTGATTGTTTTGGGGGAAGGTTCCGTCCAAAAGTCTGGTAGATCATTCCAGAGGTTTAATAGATTGGTGTCTGCTTTCCTTTCTCCCTTGTCCAGTCTTGTTTTCTCTAGTGTCTCATTGAGGAGCTCCATTTCTAGAGTATTCCATAGATTCTCTTCCTCCAAAGAATACCAGAAGTTGTTGCTCTTAATCAAACCTTCGTTGACCATTGCCTTATTGACTGTCAATTCTTCCCCGTCGACCCAAACAGTAACCAAGTCCGCTTTTCCCCACAAATCTTCAGAATTGAAAACAGAAACATGGGGCTTGTCTAAAATTTGCACAATCGGTTGCAGCAGTGATCCGTCAACAATGTAGTATTATGGATAATCGTCACCTTCTTCAGCAAGCACATTCATGTATTCATATAAATCATCTAGACCTTCTTCCACCATATTGTCAATGGTTTCCTCACGGAATGAGCAAAGAGTATTCTTGGGTTCAAGAGATCAAGCCTTTGTTGAACTTCCTCCCCTTGGAAGAGAAGGGGCAAAGTTGTGACATCCAATGGATCTTCGTCCTCCACATGGTTCCACACAGCAGGCTCTGCTTCCCACTCTCAATCGTCTTCTTCATCAACTAACTCTAGTTCTTAGAACAGTACATAGAATGAGTACCTGTCAAATGGATCCGCCTGTCTTTCCTTCCATTCTTGCCTCTAGGCTCCGTTTTCCAATTCCTAAACATCTTCGGGTTCCAGTGCTGGCCACACACCATCGAATAAAGCTCGATTTTTTATGTCCTGAAAGTTTTCTATTGTGGATTGCCACCTCAGTTCAAATTCCCAATCCAGTGTCTAAATCACACAGATAGTATCTCCTGTCGGCATCTCGACAATTGGTATAGGTTGGGCTTCGGATATAATGTATAGGCTCGGGTTAAAGGGTGACTCAAGCTTCATGTTGTTAACTTGAGGGTTTGAATGCTTAGGCAATGGGTTAGAGACAGTGTTGGGCTTTTAAGGTGGAACTAGGATAGTCTTGTTGTCAATGAGATCTTGTATTGCATGTCAGAGTCAGAAACAGTTATTGGTGGGGTGGCCTACATTTTAGTGGTAAGCACAGTAAGCGTTGGGATTATGACTGGCGGGTAGTTTTTGGGGAAGAGGAGTAAGGTTGAGAGGCTTGACGATATCGCTTTCGACCAATTTTTCCAGCACCGCGGAGAGAGGTGCAGAGAATTAGGAGAAAACACGGGGTTGAGATCGTGATTGGTTACTCTAGGCAACTCTTTAGTTTACGGGTTTGGCTTGGGTGGTATTTGCGGAGGTAGGGGTTAGACTGATGTATTGGGTGTTTCCAAACAACATGTTACTGTTGCCGAAATAGACTATTTTGGTTTTAGGAGGAGCAGGTTCGGGTTTGTAGTGATGCCATTCAGGCTGACAAGTTATCGCCAAGACAGATACGGACACTATGATTTTGTAGTGATGCCATTCGGGCTGACAAACGCTCTGGCAGTACTCAAATGTCTCATGAACAACTGTAGTGGTGTTTATTGATGACATCTTGATCTACTCTGCCAATAAGGACGAGCACAATGGACACCTTCGGATAGTACTACAAGTACTCCAAGATAGCCAACTTTATGCCAAGACAAGTAAATGCAAGTTATGGCTAGAAGTGGTTAAATTCTTGGGGCACATAGTATCGAAGGACAGGAATTGCGGTGGACGAAAGTAGAGTCGAAGCAGTGCTGAATTGGAAGCAGTCGTACACCTGAAATTACCGCCAGAAGTTGACGCTGCCAAAGGCTTATTTTCTCGTGACTGCATAGGTTCTTTCAGTGCCTTTGCTGATAATATCCGAATCTATAGAGTATCGTAGGGATTGCTTGTTGATTTTCCCCAAAATGAGGATGGAGTATTTATGCCTTACGATTATAGGGCTATTCTGCTCAAGTGGATCCATTGGTCCTAGTTTTAGAAAGGGGTTTAATATCGTTAGGTGGGGAAGCATGCTGATTCGACAGGGACGTGCTAGGAAATGTTTGTACGATACGAGTCCACATGATGATTTGGTAGAAGTTTTGCATTTGACGTTGGCGTGGAAACTTCATCAAAGGCGTACAATGAGGCAAATTGTTCGACGGCTGAAGCAACTTCAACCCCGTTTTGTTAAGTAGGTGATGAGGCTTAATTAAAAAAAACATGGAAAGGATTATGATGGATGCCTGAAACGCTATCGTCCTACTCCAAGACATTTCTAGAACCTGCCGGGGCCTTTAGACAGTAACCTTGTAGTGTCAAACCATTTGGACCGTTTCTTTCATTCCTTGACAATCACCCCTCACTCGTTCGAATCCTGGCGTGCGCCTAATTTCGAGGACGAAATTATTTTAAGAGGGATAAATTGTAACAACCCTAATTTTTGATAAATAAAAATTTCGTTAAATATTTGAATTTTATTTTAATCATTTGGATTTGCTTTTAAAAATTCCTTTTAAATTTCTATAATCCGTCATAATTAGATTTAAGTCCTAAAGATTATTTTTCTTGGCTAGAGGCCCTACTTAGCAAGTCTAGTTAGCTTCTAACCTATTAGTTAGAGAAACCAAACTACTAATTCACCTAGTTACAATTCCCTAACCCTAAATGGACCTTTTTGACTATCTTTGAGCCTTGTGAACCTTTACAACCCTAGACTAGAAAATCATTATATATTTTCTTTTATTATTTTATTTTTTAGATCTTTACCCATTGGATAATAAAAGTTAGGGAAACTTTTATCTATTGGATAATAGAAACCCTAGATTTTCTATTTAAGATATTTTATTCTACGATATCAAAGTACGCATATGTATTTATATATATATAGACTTTTATACTTGTTTGATAGGACATGTAGTCCTATTCAAGGGTTATTTATTTTTATTTTAGTTTATTTGTTTTTACCCATTAGTCAATAACCGCTAGGAAAATTACCCATTGGATAATGAGGTTAGTCATCCTTACAAGTACTAGAGTTTTATAAATAAACACGTTTCTAGATTTTCCATGTGGTGATATACTTATATAAATATGTGTGTGTACTTTGTAGACTTAATACCCTAGAATTCTCTAGGTACAAAATTTATTATTTTAATAAGAAACATGTGCTAATTTGGATAATTTTAATCAAGGATTTTGATCTTATAATTTTTTATTGAATTTTTGAAATCTACCTAGATTCATTGGTACATATACACATATGTGTGTGTGTGTGTGTGTGTATATATATATATATACACACACACACACACATACACATACATAAATAGGTACACTTATTTTATTACAAATACCATGTGTTTATTAGAATAGTTTAATAGAAAAATCTTTACCCATTGGACAATAAATGTTAGAAAAAAATTTATCGTTTGGGTAATAGCCAAGACTTTTGCTATACATAGCTGCCTTGTCCAAGCATTCAACTCACACCTTCACTTAGCAACTTCTCTCTCTAAGAAAGTCTTGTGTTCTTGCTTGTTCTTGCTTAGTTCTTCTTTCTTCTTGAAATTCTTCAAGAAACTCCTTCCAAAACCACCACTAGATCTTTAAAGTAGCTTAGTTTAGTTAGCAAGTTGTTTCTAGGAAAAGAAAAGTCCATCTCTCTTCCTTTCGAAGCAATCCGGAGCCATTATGCCACCGATTCGCAAAACCAACGACCAATTCTCAAAACCGACCAACCGCCTAGAAGAACAGTAGAATACATCTACTCACTACTCTCTAAGTATACGTAGATTATCCCAGCACTCTTACTCTAAGTATATAAGGTTATCTGTCGTAAATATAAGGTTATCTGTCTCCTATAATGTTTGAGATGCATGAGAAATATGAAAAGTGTTTTCCTTAAAAAGATGAAAAGGAAGGGGAGTATGTTAAACATATCAACCTTATTTTTCGGAAAAGCATATGTTGTTTTGAACTTTCCAAAAAGAAAGAAAGAACGAGTTTCGAAGGATAATAATTTTAACGTTTGAATGTAAGTATTCGTATTTTGATCTTTAGGATGGTTATGAGCATGTATACATGTATTGTTTGCATTACTTGTGGTTGTTGATAAAGCATAAGTGATTTTCACTCCAAGGGCGTTCGTACATGTGGCGTTATGCTTTAAGTTGTGATTTGAGCATGTTACATAATATAGAGTTGGATGATCTTGTTAGTTTAGTTTCAAGATTACAAATGAACGATTATGATCTCTTATGTGTAAAGTCCTACCGCGGAGTCGATGCATGAAAACAAGACACAGAAATTGAGAAAGTAGAAACATGGCACCTAGGGTGTGGTTAACAAGAAAAATGTGTTCCGAATAAGGAAATATTTTTGAAACTACATAATGACCGGTTTCGGTGGCATTATGTGAGTTATGTGTGTGTGTGTGTGTGCGTGCGCGCCATTGGGAACCCGGGACGGCGGAACCATTGTGAGGATACTCGGAAATCCGGAACAAAGGAACTGAGATTGGGTGTGTAGCTTGGTTATCCGCGGAGAGGAGCCAATGCAAATGGTTTGTGTGCCAATGGGAACCCGGGACGGCGGAACCATTGTGAGGATACTCGAGAACCGGAACGGCGGAACCGAGGTTGGGTGTGTAGCTTGGTTATCCGCGGAGAGGAGCCAATGCAAATGATTTGTGTGCCAATGGGAACCCGGGACGGCGGAGCTATTGTGAGGATACTCAGGAACCCGGAACGTCGGAACCGAGGTTGGGTGTGTTAAAAACTATTTTGGGAAATGTTGATTTGGAAAAAGAAAAGTGAAATGATGACACAGTCTACGATGAGTTGCGTAGGAGAGACACAGAAAAACCATGGACACCTACGATAGTTTGAATAGCGAATGTGGATGTGTAATTGGTTGAATATGCATATGATTTTATGTGGAAAACTTATCCTTCGTTGTTAAGTTAAGGGTTAGTGGGTTTGGATTATTCTATTGAGCTCCTGTAGCTCATGGTGTTACCTTTGGTGACCCTGACATATTATATTGGTGGTGACACCGGTATAATATGTCAAATCTTATAGATGAATAGGGTGAACTCTACACCTTGGAAGCTTTTGGAGCTGGCTATGATGGAGGAAGAAACGGAGCAGTAGTTAGGAATCATATCTTCCTATTTTGTGTTTAAAATACTCTTGCGAGAGTTATGTTGTAATAATGAAAAGTGACTCTATTTAAGTTTTCAATAAAATTGTCCATTTAACGTACCTAAAATTAGGGGCGTTATATTTGCAAAGTCAATAGGCCTGACTTTCTCCGGTAGCTTATTATTAGGGAATAGGCAGAGTTTGTTGATGTCAAACCTTGTTGTGGCGATCTTCTCACTTCTTGCTACGGATTGTTCCAACTAGGTTATCTTGGCTAGTACAGCTGCCATTTTGGGATTTGCATGAACTAAGCACCTATTCTCCTTCTCTTATCCCCTAGGATAATTGATTGAATGACAGAACAACCTTTGGATCGATTGATCGATCAGCCGAAAGTAATGGAATAGAATAGGCCACAAAGAATGGAACTCAATTGATTGAAAGGAAAGGCAACCAAAGGGATCAATTATCACTCAATAGAATACAAGATGTTCATTGTGGACTAGTGGACTCCGACTGACTTGGGAAGCCTACTTATTGATGGACAAAAGGTGGTAATCCTTAGCAAAAAGGTAACTAATCATGTTCGATTGATTGAAGTTTGATTCTTACTAACGGACTCTCAGATGAAGCGGGTAGGCAACTCAGTGAAAGCCATCCCCCTTCCCCAGTCTCCTGATAAAATAAATTAGGTTTAATGAATGCTAAAAAAAAAACTAAGCAGTTATTTACATTTCCTTCCTCCTGAATTTTAACTCCCTGATGACATCCTCTATTTGTGTAGTTTCATGTATATAAGTACGTGCAAGGGTGTATCTTGGCCCTCCCTGGTCAGCAATGTTAGGACCAGAGGGATATCATGCATACAACTCACACACCAATTTCAGAGAAAACTCCCTTTGTATATATTTTCACACACATTATTTAAAAAGATGAAAAAACTCTCTGAAAACCCTATGGTTCCACTCTGGTGAGCCACAGACCTCACCCTCTATCTCACATTTTGTCACACACCCTTACAAGTGAGATATTTATACAAGGGTTCCAAGACAAATTACACCAAACACCCACAAAAATGAGTATTACTCAAAAGACCCCCACCACTATGGGTGGACTCCAACAATCACCCCCTCCACCCAGAGTGGGTAATCGTTGCATCCGTTCAGCTTCTCTAAGAAGCGTCTGTGTCACTCTAAGTCTAGCTTTCAACACCCCCATATCGGAGTACCGCTGCCTGAATGTCTCCTTACCTAACTAAATCTTTCGAGGCTAAACTCGCAGTGCTGACCGGTTGCAATTCCCCACCCCTTAACCAGAGTGCCCACATCCTCACCTAAATGCTCGTAATCTGCGTCCGCCAAACCACAAAGAACCGTGCCCAATCATAGGACACGATCCGTGACTTTATCTCTCCTCCTCATGCGGCCGCATATTCTGGAGAGGATCCAGTCACAAAATCATAGAAGAAAGAGAATCCAGTGATGTATCGTCTTATCTCCATCTCAATCCTCTAGCTAGAGCTCCCGTGAACATCTCCCAACAACCAATTGCCCATCATCTGCAGACTATTCCACACACAATCCGATTCAGTACTTAGCACTCTTGTACATCTCAGGTCATGACTCCGCATACCACCGTGCCTTTTTTCTGTGTGTCTCCGCAACTATTGCTTCTCCTGTCACTGTCACAGAAAACCCATACTGCTTATCCCATACCAAAACATCAGCTCCATTTGTCTATAATCTCCACAAGCCTGTATCGGTTGCCCACCATCCTCCTCATGCAGCCCAAGTCACAACTGCAACTCTTGATTATAGGTCTTCGATCTGGATTGAACCATACCATTCTCAGTCATCTCTCCCAAGTCTTCTCCTACCACTCGTCCATCCTCGGTCCATTCTAGTCTTTTCCCAGCATTCGTCCATCGCCATCGGATAACTGATCTATCTCTTAGTAAATGCATGTGTCATTACCAGACAAGCTCTCCAGCAACCCCCAAAATAGGGATAAAATGCTCGAAAGAATTTATCGTTGCTTACTGCAACAGATCATGACCCTCATGGCCATCCGAAACAAATCACTTTGCTATAACAAGTCTCCTCACAACCCGAATAGTCTCCAAACATCTGATTCCTACTCAACTGCATAGTTTAGGAGCCTCCAAACCAAAACCAAAGCGCGGGGTTGAATCCGAAACGTCGTTTCCATCTCACAATTGGCACCAACCGGTCCAAATCAACCTGAAATGGCCGAAACACCTCCCCTGAAAATCGGCATGGACCGACCGGTACAGAACAATATCTCCATCGAAAGTTGATTCAGCATACCTGCTAACATAGCGCCTCGCTGGCACTAACGAGGACCGCCACGTCATTGTGGACCTGATGACATGGCATGTTGACTTGTTGATGTGGCATCTAACCCAGCGATGACCCTTTTGAACCCATCCATGACCCCTTTGACCTTTATGAACTAACCTCAGGGACCAAAACGTTCAAACATCACCCTCTGACGTGAGTTTGAGTTATTGTAATATGGGAAAGTCTTCAATACACAACCCTTTAAAGTTTGTACCATATGCACCTATTATGTGATTCATATTGTGTCACCCCATAAAAAATTACCTGTAGGACCGGTCATTTATAACATTTTATTTCGTATCGTAACTTTTATATTAAAAATTTGCAACTTTTCATCAATATGATTTGTAACTTTTTAGCAATAGATTCATAATATTTTGAAAATCATAACATTTTAGTGTATTTCAATGAAAATGCATATGATACACACCCAAAGAAAGTCGTCTTTTTATGTGTAAAATTTGAAACTACTCGCATAAGTGAAAGGTAAGGTCCTCTGTATTCTCTTTTACTTTGACCTTTTGTTTTTAGCTTTTTGTCTTTATATATTCCTGCGGAAATGTTTCTTTGATGATTCTTTCCAGCTGATGTTCGTGATGTAAATTTACCCTTGAGATATATGTATGTGTTGTTGCCTTGTTCTTTTTGGAACTTAAAAAGAATTTTTCAAAAAATTTCCCCTAAATTTTTTCTACTTTCAACATTTTTCTCTCTATCTCTCTCAACTCATTACCCCTACTATTTTTCAAAAAAAATTTCAAATTCTAATCCAAACAAAGTATAAATCATTCAAAAAATAGACTAAATTTTTTCTAGCTTATACTTGCATGTGTACATTCGTGTTACGGGCATTCGCTAGTGTATGTATAATTTATGCTGAGCTTAGGGTAACGTCTAGAAGGGTCTTCAAGCATAGCCATTTGCTGGTATATGTATAATTCTCGCCATAAATACATTAGTTTGCTTTTGTTTCAAATCAGAATAGCACATGACAACATCCCATCTTACAACATGTAGGCATGCATAACATCATCGCCAATTACATACTAATAAATACTAATGAGAAACTTGATTTTATCTATGTTGTCATCAATTCTGTTACGTTGTTTATTGGATTATTTTTGTTGAGCTTCTTCTTGCACACATATGTGCACCTGAAAGACCGAATAATGACACACACACAAATTTTCCAATTAGTGGCATTGGCTGTTGTATCAAAGTTTTAAATATCGTTGTTCCTTACGTAGTCACTACATTGTTAACCTTGAAAATCACATGGATATAATTGACCGGTACTTCCCGCGTAACTGTCTGTTTCCGATTTACAGGCTTCACGGCCAAATACTCGAACTCGACTGTCGATAAAATAGGCACTGCTCGATCGGATTCAATAAGAACAAGGCTTATGGTAGATGACGTTGACATTTGACATCCTATGCATGCCTCTTGGTAGCTGGAGGCCATATAACACTAGTAGTACTATAACAGTATCCTAATTTATTTATTTCTGCCGCGCGCGAATTAAGTTAATTACTAGTAATGTAGTACTACGTACAGTAATACTAATAGTTAGCTTATGGGAAAAGGAAACTGAACGCGAATTTTGCAGTTGTTAATTTAATCGGAATCATATTCATAATCAATTGCTCGGTAGTTGTGAATGCTTTTTCATCCCACTATTTCAAACGTACAAAAGACGAATGAATAAAGGGAAATGAGTCGGTAATCGATGGTGGTGGGGCCAAATTCAAGTCCTCGGTTACTGCCATTACCCTTTGATCAATTCAATGCTTTCTCTTGTCTTTATCATTGTAAGCAGAGAAAAAAAAGCTAGCTAGCTAACACGGACAAGCATGCTTACTGCAGACACACACAGAGAGAGAGAGAGAGAGAGAGAAAAGAGGAGAGAGACAGGCCAACAGCTCCTGAAATGCTTTTCTCAGTGAAAGATAGAGTGGTCCCCTTTGGCGGTGGCATCAATTGAAGGACTTTTGATGGTTGCTAGCAGCCCAATTAGTGCTCCAAGACCGCCAAATGAGAATAGGATTCCATTTGGTTCTTTGTGAATACTACTCCCTCCGTCCCAAATTGATTGTCCGGTCCGTAAAACGGAATGTTAAAAATAATACAATTTTTGCAAGAAAAAATCAAAAGTTTTTCAACAACTTACTAGATATCAATGAGTATTTTTAATTTGTGAAAAAAGTTTGAATTTTTTCTTGAAAAAATTGCATTATTTTTAGTACTCTGTTTTGCGGACGGGACAATCAATTTGGGACGGAGGGAGTATATTTTAGAATCATTTTACCAATCGATTAGAATTGTTCGTTTTTGGAATTAAATCGAGAGCATTGATTACAAAAAATCACGTTCATTTGATGTAAGTTGATAAATTTTTATACTCCAATATTGACTCATTATTCAAAAAAAATTCCCCAAATATAAATGGGTCCAAAATGTGTTTATCAATATCCGATAAAAAATATTTTTAGCATGCATAATTGTTGGGAAACGATTTCCAAAACCCCAATAATGACGCATACAGATTAGACAACAAAAAAAAACTGCAAAATCCTACAAGGCGGAATTAGGATTTTATCACAACTCCCTGCGACACGAACGCTGGTTGAACTTGTTATAACACATCTTGCTATTAACCACGAATACTGCTCGACCGTACCTTACGATCTTCTATCATATTCTTGGCACGTCTAGAATACGAATCGAGTGTGGACTCTATTGTGATCTTATTTGTTCTCTCTAAACCTGCCTCTATTTTGTGAATAATAGAAAAACATCAATTTAACGTAGAGAGCATAACGTATATATATAGGATTACGATAGAGACCTAAGGAGTAATAAGTCTGGGCTACCAGTGTAAATAAGAAAACCTAATCCCACCAGGGTTTTATTTCTTATTTCACTAATTATAATTCACCCCACTACAGAATTATAATTGCACTCCCGTCTTTATCTCAATTTTATTACGAGCTCCATAATATTAAACACTTATTAATCTCCCCACGTTAAAATTACAGATACCCGTTGATTAAAATAAATTACTAACAATCTCTCACTTAATTAACATCTTAACTTGAGACTATCCGCTTAACTTAATATCCACCTATAGGGTTTGACATAATCGAAACTTATAAGCTTACTCAAGGGGTATCATCAATCCCTACTGGGACGTGGATTCTATCAATAATTAAAAGCTGTCATATACATAATGTTGTTATCTAACTCACCGAGACTATTGACCGTATAAAGATCTCACTCTTTAATGAATCAAAGTCAACAATATTAAATATATACCTCTAATAATTATCTTTGGATTAAAAGCATAAGCATTCATAATAACTATGAGGTTCCAATTGTCTTATAAAATTAGTACAAAGACAATTACCTCAATGCGGTCCCGTTCAATACACACAAAGTGTACTAGCATAATGAGTTGGAACTAGACCGTTCCCTGTAATAAAGACAGACCTACTAAATATTGTACTACAGTCCTACTGATGGTGTGTCCAGTTCCATCTATGATTGTGAACCATATCTTATAGTTTACAAGAACCGATGATCTGATCTTCTGTGTGTAAGCTGAACTTTACACACCAGACCATCTACTTTGTAAAAAAAAAGACACACATGCACAACATATAATAATATTATGCAAATATTACCCATAAAAGATTCTTATCAAAAAGGGATAAAACTGATTAATACATAACAATATTAATCCATCATATAAAATCATAATAACTTTTACATAACATCCTAACAAACTCTCACTGAGACTCAAAGCCATACTACCATGCATCTCATTCCCATTCCCTCTACGTGACTATCAAAAGTCTAAGCTTGTAAGCTGTACGTAAAAGGATCTGTCAGGTTGTTTACCGATGCAATCTTGGACATAGCTACATCACCTCGCTGAATGATCTCTTGAATTAGGTGATACTTATGCTCGACGTGTTTTCCTTCTTATGAGTCAATGGCTCCTTAGAGTTAGCAATTCCACCACTATTATCACAATAGATGTAATAGCTAATTGCACTAAAGGAATCGCTTCTAGATCCATCAAGAAGTTTCTAAGCCAAACAGCCTCTTTGGCTGCTTAAGAAGCTACCACATATTGGGCCTCCATGGTGGAATCAATCAATGCACGATTGCTTGATACTCCTCCAACTTATGGCTCTACCTCCTAGGTAAACACATATCTCGAGGTATACTTCTGGAATCCTTATCTGACACAAAGTCTTAGTATATGTACCCATAAGGTATCAGACTATCTGATCGGTAAACCAACATATAATCTCTAATTCTTTTTAGATACTTGAAAATGTGTTTCACTTCAATCCAATGCTCTTGCCCTGGATTACACTGAAATCTACCAACCATGCTAACAGCAAAGCAAATATCAGGTCTACTACACAACATAGCATACATGAGGCTTCCTACTGCCAAGGCATAAGGAACTGCCTTCATCTTCTCAATCTCCTCAGGTGTCTTACGACACTGATCCTTGGATAGGTTGATTCCATGTCTAAAAAGGGAGGACCCTTTCTTGGAATCCTGCATGCTAAAACAAGTAAGGATTTCATCGATATAAGTAGCTTATGATAAGCCCAACATCCTATACTTACGATCTCACATAAGCTTAATCTCAAGGATGTGACTGGCTTCTCCCAAGTCCTTCATAACGAACTGGCTAGATAGTCACACATTTACCGAAGACAACATTCCCACATCGTTTTTGATTAGCATGAACACCACTACTTTTGGAGATCGATCCTCATGAGAGGAGGGATTAATCCCTCCCCTCTCTGGATAGCTTTCGTGCTATTTTGCCTATTTTCAACCATATTGAGCCCCGATCGCTTCTAATACCTTTTGGACACCTCCTTCCTATTTCAAACATGTTAAATTGAATTCCTTTGATTAATCTAAGTTATCCTCGTCTCATTGGTCATCCATTATTAAAGAAAGAATAGGAACTTGATTTAAACTTGGTCAGAATGCATCTTATGTGGTTGATTGTACTTGGGATTGACTGTGGCATGTTTATAATGTTTTTAGCATATCATGTGATGACACGTATAAGAATGTGAACAAGGGAGAGTCATAGTTTGCATAATCGTTAATAATGTAAGTGTGTGAGTCAAGAGTTGGAGTAGGGAGTCCCGTAACGCAAGGGGTGGTAATATGACGATCCAAGTTGTTAGGGTTCATTGTAATGCTAGGGGTGGAAATACGGTAACCCTAGGGGTGTTATACTATAGTGCAAGGGGTGGAAATACATGTAAGTGGATAAAAACTTATGGTGTTGGTAATAGCGCGAAGAGTGTAACGGTTACTCGTGTCTCTTGACCGAAACCCTAGTATCTCGTTGGAGCCCTAATTTGCAAAACAGACAAGGGTGAGCGCACATATGCCTCTCGTTGGTACATGCCCTCCGATGCCTAAGTTAGTATCTCGTACCATAGAAAACCCTAATTATCAGTAGGAAAATAATGTGATTGCAATGTATTACGTACCTTTTGCCTTTAGGTTTACCTTGTTTATATAGACATTTGTTTGCTTGCCACACAAGCACCCTTGTTGCCCTATGTTTCCTTATCTCGTATAGGAAACCCAAGCTACTTTGGATTCTCGCTCCCTTGTCGAATCGCTTCCAAAGTCTTTTTAGGACTCTTTCCCTTTACTGGCCGAACATCGTTCTTTCATTAGGAGATTCATGCAAATCCTTTATTCGCGGGATCCTAGTCTTTTTCGGAGTACAACTGTACCGAAACTTTCTAGAATATCCCCACCGCCTTACCACTTAAGGCTGTATCTACTAGAGTTCCCCCCTGTTCGGCATTCTCATTGCCGAACAGACCTCTTCCTCCAGTGACCTTTTATGTCATCTGACCGTTCTCCGACGACCACCTTGCTCAGCGGTGTGATTTGTCTTGCTAACTCCATGGTCCCACGTACCATGTGTTTGGGTATCAATTATGTCTGTTTGGGACTACCTCCCTACAATCGCTCCCCAGCTTTATTCGTTATTGTTATTCAAATGATGAGTAAAGCTCCCTAACGCCGAGCAAAATCATATTGCTCCTCAATGTTATGCCGTTCACACCCAAAATTGGTGCAACTCTCTCTTCATTTGGCCAAGCCAAACATCCCATCGTTTGGACTGGGCAGACTTTTCCTGCCTCTACCTTTACACATGGTGTATTCTGTATTGCCTGTATTAAATGCGAATGGACGTCTTCGTGAAACGGGACACATAAACGGCGCTCTGGGTGACGTTTCGCTTACGCCACCCCACTCACTTAGGGTATGTGTGGGATTTCGTCCCAATTCAAACCTCCACGTTCTCTCTCTTGCTCCTTTCTTGCAGACGGAAAGGCCCTCTGTTTCTGCCATTACTGTCGTGTATATATCACTATCAATGGCAAGAAGCTTATTCTTGGAACACTTTCTCCGGAGAAATTCCATCAGCGACAATTTAACTTTGTGTTGGATTGAGATTTTAAGCTATCCCACGACTGGGAAAATGCCAGCGTCTTCTTCTATGGATGCAGAGTCAATGATTCACATGCTAAATATCCATTCTTATTTTTTGTTTGTTTACTTTTATCTTATTTTATGGACATTGTGTTACAGATTTGGGTTCTTACTATAATTCTATTTGGCATTATTACTACATCTCTTTTCTCCTTGGCTGGGTAGGTGGCTATTTGTCTTTGTCACTGTTTCCCTTGACTGCCAATCACCTTTTATAATCACTTCTGAGAATGGTAAAATAGCAAAAACTATGAACTCTAATTCAGTTGCACCCAAGCAAAAGGTGAAGGTAGTGGAGCCAAAGAAAGAGGTTATATAAACTCTTGAAGAAGAAGATAGTAGTAGTGAGGAGGAGGAGGAGGATGGATATACTAACTCATCTTCTGATTTTTCCTCTGAATCAGACACAGATTCTGATGTGGTTTTGTTTTCCTTTGTCTCTCTTTGGAAACAGTAGCTATTAGTCATTATTTTTCTTGTGCTCAACAAGGGGAAAAATACATGAATGTGTGTCTACATGTGAAGGTACTGTGTCACTTAATGCAAGTCTACAAGTGAAAAATTGGTAGAAGAGTCAAAAAGTGAAATTGGTAGAAGTTAAAAAAACAGTTTTCGAGATTTTGTGTTGTTTAGGTATGACGTTGAAACACGACCATAGATCGAAGCCAGAAAACGTATCTTGATTTGAATGCAAAAGATTGCTGACTACTGACATGGCATGTCATGCTTACGTATGTCTAACATGTCACTTTTCTAACCATGTAAAATGTTCTGCTTCTCATAATCTTGATTTTGTGGGCACGATACTTAGGTTTTTTCATAAAAATGTTTATGTCTTTTCACGCTTATGTCATTGGGTCCCTCACATTTTTCAATTCACACAATTTTTTGATAATTTTTAGTAAACTCTTGGTTGTCTTCCGTTAGACTCTGAGAGTGTGGAAGGTGAGACCGAGTCTGATGATGACGAGGAAGAAGAGGCTCCTAAGAAGGTAGGGTTACAAACTTAAAATCTATCCTCCATTTCAATTCCTAGTACACTTGCATAAGTTACAGGATGGGTGGAGACTGTTTGTAAACATTCTCTTCCTTCCAACCCCACCCCTCCCTTCTTAATCGCTGGCTAAATTCGTATTGGTTTTCTTTTTCTGAAGGTTGAACAAGGCTAGAAGAGACCTGCAGACTCTGTTATTAAAAAACCTGGCCCTGATAAGAAGGCGAAATTGGTTACTCCTCAAATGATAGGTGACTTTCAAGTTTTTTTTTTATCTCTTATTTCAAGACATGGTCCTAGCTCGGGTCAGTTTGTCCTATCTTTTTTCTGAAGCTAGAGAGATCTCGTTTGGGATGATGATGTCAGACAATGCATCTAGCTCTGAATTCTAGTTGATTACCAACTCAATCCCTAAAAAAAGGGAAAAAGCAAGAAAAACGAAGAAAACAAAATTTTGTTGTATAGTTTGAGATTAGGAGATTCTTGGAGTCTGAAGTTTACTTATCTCTGTATATGAATATTTTGGAATACTAGAGTTATTTTTCCATTTCTTCTTTTCCACCAAGGCTTTAAACTATTGAGTTTGACAAGTTGATGCTTATAGAGAAACCCTTTTGTTGGTCAGATGCCAAGAAAGGTGGCAATGGTCATGTGGCGACACCTCACCCCGCAAAGCAAGCTAGGGGAACTCCTGGTACTCAATCAAAGCAGCAGACTCCAAAATCAGCTGGATCACATCCTTGCAAGTCTTGTAACAAGTAAAAAAATCTCTCTTGACTTGATCAATTTTTATGAAGTTATTATGGAGGCAGTGCAATGTGATGTTTTTCGTTATGTGCCAATTCTTGCAGGTAATTTACATCAGAAAACAGTTTGTAATCTCATACTAAAGCGAAACACACTGATGGAAAGTAGATGGAGTTTTAGAAAAACTAGTTAGTCCTGCTTAGTTTATGGATCATATTAGTTGTAGGAATTGATGGTTTTGTCTTAGGAGAGGTAGAGATTAGGTCTATTAGGTTATGCTCATATACTATCATTGAACTTCGGTCAATTGACTTGTTACTGCATTTTGTTGCTGTCAAATTCGGTGGGAAACGAACAGGCAATGTTTTATGTTGCTATTGGATGGTTGTTCAACAATTTTGTACACATTATCGACCAATATGGCTAAGAAGAAACAGAGAATAGATTATCAGAAAATGTGGATATCTGCTCTAGACTTTGACACGTTTTAATCTAGGTTTGCAATATTACTTCTGAGTCCTTTTTGATCTCTCTCTCTCTCTCTCTCTCATTTTTGGGTTTTTGAAATTAATTGGGTAGTACCTCGTTGATCTCTGAACAGTTTTGGCTGGCCTTATCAGTTTCAATGCAGTTTCACAAGACAATTTCCTCTTGAATCATGGTCATTGGTCAAGTTTTTCTTCTTGTAATCTTATTATCCTTACCTAAGTTTTTCCAAAAGAAGTAAATTTAGCCTCACAAGTTCCTCTAAGATCCATACACTCTTCTGTTGGGAAATGATAAAGCACGGATACATAGATAGTTGTGATCCCGTTATTGCGGATGAATATTGTTGATTGCTCTACTGACCTGTGCATTATTTTGGTCTTGATAATCAAATGAAAGATTGTTGCATACAAGAAAAGAGAAGGATTGATCTGCCTATCATCAATTTTGGGGAAGGATTCACCATAGGAAAGGAAAATGGAAGGCGGGAGATAATAAATTTCTTCACCTCATTATCTTATCAATTTCTACATCGCCTTTCTTTTCCTCTATAAATCCCTCCAACATATCTACAATCCACAGGTTCAGGGTTTTTTCTTCACATGCCGCAATACATTAAACCAGAAGGGAGGCACAAGCAACGCGTGAGCATAAACTGTAAATGAAAATTTGTATTTGTAAGTTAAACTTAACCAAAGCAAAAACAATCTAGATTTGCCAATTACTAAATAGCTTCTCTTTATGTGTTGGTGCAAGGTCTTAGCCTGGTGGTCAATGTCTAAGACTTAAGAGTTTCTTCATATCTCATGTTCGAAACTTTACTTTCAATTCTCATGGAGCGAGGCCATAGTCCACACAGGGTTGCTTCTATGGTAATTGGTTTTCCCAATTGAAAGGTGGGATTGATTTTGTAAAATTAATCCAAATGTCCCGAAACTATCAAATGATAAAATTACTGATAATAACATTAAAAACAGCAATTGATCAAAAGAAGGGAAACATAACCATTTTTTTTTTTTTTTTGGGAAACATATCCCTATGCATCACAAATCTCCGAGTCGCAGTACAAAAGAAGAAAACTATACCGTAATTAATGGCGGTTGCATGTGAAAAAGACCCTTAAAGTGTACATGAACTGCCCAAATTTACTGTGCAATGCATCTGAGCCGTTCATGTATACTTTAAGGGTTTTTTCTTTACCTATTTTCTTTACACTTAGTATTTCTCTGTGAAAAATATTGTTGTAAAAGCTTATCTTTATTGCCATTGGAGGATGATCATACCTGTGATGGGGTAAACCGTAAACTTGGCAATAGCGGGGAGAGAGATAATTAACACGATCAGGAAACAGAAGATAGAAGACGGGCGCGGCTATTTGCAACCCTTTATTTTCTCTCATAACCCACTATATTTCGGTAAGTTATTGTTGAAAATCATAAATAACATTTCGGTAAATTGCTATTGAAAACAAGATTATATTTCGGTAACTACATGTCGAAAATATGTTCAACTTTCGGTAAATAACTGCCGAACATGCATTTTCGGTAAATAGCTGTTGAAAAAAATATTATATTTCGGTAATTGGATGCTGAAAAAGTATCTCAATTTCGGTAACTAACTGTCGAGTATAATTGAAAATTTTTAATGGGCTATGGGAGAAAATGAAGGACTGCGAATAGCCGCGCCCTAGAAGACAATTGGGGTTGGTAGTATGATCTATTTTACTTTTTTAGCCCTACAGTTATTTTAGGTGTTGTGATAAGGTCTATGAAAATTAGAGTTTAATTTGTCCAAAGTTAGAAAATTTGAAATGTGAGTCAGCCTCAAAGGATAGTCCGCACCAATTTGTGCTCTCCCATCGGGGCATCCACATCAGACAGGGGAAATTGCCCTATAAGCTATTTGAGCGAGCCAAAGGTAGAAATTGTTCTTGCATCAGACTCTTCAAATGTTGGGACCACTTGTCACATTTTTACATTTCCTACGGTGGCTCTTTTTCTTTGTCTAGTCACTGTTCCTTTGCTATATGATAGTATATTATTACTCCGTATTATTATAATATACTATGATGCCTTAAATGCATGGGAGGCAGTCCACCATTTAAAAAATGAATACACAAAATACAACCTTCAACAGTGTCTGGTTTAATAATAAGTTTTATATACTTTATTTGGTTCTATAACTCTCATATGAAAGTTCTAAGAGCAAATATTAATTATGACCCTTTAAAATAAAATAATCAAAAAAATAAAATTTTCGCACCGATTTAAATGGATTGAAAATTTGAGCACTTAATTTTTCTTAGACAGTTTATATATTAAAAAATAATAAATAACAAGTAAATAGTTGCTCGGAATGGGATAGTTTGGTGTTTTTTTTTAAATAAAGAAATAATATTTTTAATGGGATAGTTTTAATATAGAGAGTATGATGCAGTAGACATTTTAAAAGTAAGTAGCTAAAGTAATAGAATGACTTTTTCTCTCTAATTTGGTCTAAAATTTAAAGATGCTGATACGGATGCTCTTATAGGCAAAATAGATAGATTAACCAAGCTTGCCACTCCAATGCAAATACATCAATTCGTGCTCTCCCTTTTTATCTACAATATTAATGAAATAGAATCCTACTCTCTCTCTCTCTCTCTCTCTCTCTCTCTCTCTCTCTCT
>BPLS01025839.1:0-13380 GCA_019656275.1 Rhododendron kiyosumense
TGCATAAACACCTAGGTGTACGTTGCACGCGTATGGAATTTAACATGCAAAAATGCTACACACACAACATTTTCCACACAACATTTCACACAACGGCTGATGTCATCAAGATGTCAGCATAAAATGGCGTCGTTTTGACTAAAAAAAAAAAAAAAAAAACACCAGCACGCGACTAAACCCTTTCCCTTTTCCCTTTCCTCTTCTCGTTCCCTCCATTTTTTACACTCAAAACATTCAGAATTTCAGAGGGGCTCCCACCGCCACCATTGACGGTACTCTTTCCACGACCACCGGCGAACGACACCATCACTGATTTCTGAGAATCCCACCGTTGTTACACCCATCAAGAAGGTTTCTCTATCTCTGTCTCCCCCTCTCTCTCTTCTTATTGCAATTAGTACCCTAAACTTGTTGCTAATGCAAAAAAAAGGGCGTACTAGAGCACCAAGATGGAAATCACGATGATGTAACAAGACTTTTCATCTACGTTCAGATTGAGATGATTAGTCCAATTCCTATTGTCTCAATTTGTTCTTTGAAATAGCCATCTAACCTAGTGACAAGGCCTTCCACTGCTGGTTGCTGGTTGTTCACAGAAATAGTCAATTACTTTGTTTTTTTTTTTGGGAACTAATGAGATTAAAATGTAAAACCTTTTTTTTGGGAACAGGGGAGTTGGATGCTCAGTTTCTGTAGAGAAGGATAAAAGGGTCTAATTTGCTTGAACCCTAGTTTCATTTAATGAAATACTGAACCTTACGTGGTTTCTTTCTGTTACAGATTTATTTTAGTATGTTTGGGATTTCTTTAGGCTTGATTGTTTTGATGTTAGTATAAGTGGTTTCGATTGATGATATTGAAAGGACTATTCAAAGTAAAAGTATGTGTATGGACACGACATATATCTTCTGCGAATAATAGCGTTGTGTACATTTAATACATGGGACAAAAAAATACTTTTGTGTATTTTTTTGCCCCGTATCGAATGGTTGTAATGTTAGTTGATAAAAAAATATAATTTAAAATTTTCGACTACATGCATGTTCAAACTGATTTGCAATTGCAATAGTGTTATATTGTAAACAAAATTTCGGCATAGACTTTTTGTATCTTATATTGTTGTTCACTCTAGTCATTGCATTGTAAGTTGATTATATCTCTATATAATTGTCTCATTTTTTTAACCAATAGATGATATCCCTGGATTCTGTTCCATCGGCAATGCCTCCAAACAACAAGTGTGTAGAAGAAGAAGAGGTATGGAGTGGAGACTGTGAAGATGAACAAGAGGTATGGAGCGGAGACCGTGAAGACGAACAAGAGGTATGGAGTAGTCCTTCTAACAAAAAGTGTGGTGAAGTAGATACTAGCGGAGCTGGGAAGGAGGCAACAGAAAATTGTGAAGATAGAGTTGAAGAACCGAAAGAGGGAATGACCATTGACACATTGGAGGAAGCTTATTCATACTACTCAAGATATGCTAAAGAAAAGGGGTTTGCTGTGGCAAAAAGAACATCGAGAAAGGGAAAAGATGGAAAGTTGAAGCATGTAACTATAGCATGTAGTCGTGCTGGAAAGGCAAGGGTGACATCAAGCAACCCGGTCAAACCACGGCCACAATCAAAAATTGATTGTCAAGCTCATGTTACCGTTGTGTTGCAACCGAATGGAAAGTGGAGGTTAAATCGGGTTGCTTTAGTTCACAATCATGACCAGAGCCCGGGAAAGGCAAGGTATTTGAGGAGTAATAGGGTACTCGATGAACAAGTGAAAAGAAGACTTGAATTGAATGATAAAGCTGGGATCAATCTGAACCAGACTTATACCTCACTTCAGATTGAGGCTGGGGGACCTGGTAAGCTTCCATATATCCAGAAAGATTGTCGAAATCATGTGGATAAAGTGCGTCGTTCACTACTTGTGGAAGGAGATGCTCAGGCGATGCATAATTATTTCATGAAGATGAAAGCCGACAATTCTGACTTCTTTTTTGCAATGGATTTGGATGATGATGGTCGACTAAAGAATGTATTTTGGGCGGATGCAAGGAGTAGGGCAGCTTGTAAGGAGTTCGGTGATGTTGTAACCTTTGACACAACTTACTTGGTAAACAGGCATGACATGCCTTTTGCTCCGTTTGTAGGCGTGAATCATCATGGCCAGTCTGTTTTATTGGGATGCGGGCTCATCTCTCATGAAGACACGGAGTCATTTGCATGGTTATTTCAGACTTGGAAGACTTGCATGTGGGATTGTGCTCCAAAAGCAATTATTACCGACCAATGTATGGCCATGAAGAATGCTGCAGAAGATATATTTCCTAACACCCGACATCGGTGGTGCATATGGCATATTATGAAAAAGATCCCGGAAAAGTTGAATGGGTGCAACGCGTATGAGAATATTAGTTGGTGTATGCGTAGGGCAGTTTATGCTTCATTGACCATAAAACAATTTGAGGATGCTTGGGATGCGTTCATCAAGAAGTACGAGCTTCAAAGTAACACATGGTTAGAGGGGTTGTATTTGGAGAGGAAACGGTGGGTGCCTGCTTATTTGAACGATATGTTTTGGGCGGGGATGTCATCCACACAACGAAGCGAGAATATAAATGCGTATTTTGATGGTTACGTTCATTCAAAGACGACCCTGAAACAATTTGTAGGACAATATGAAAATGCATTGGGGAATAAGGTGGAAAGTGAAAATCAAGCAAATGTGAAAAGTTGGAACACTTTCATCCCATTAATGACTGAAGATGAGTTGGAGAAGTAATTTCAAAGTGTTTATACGCATGCAAAGGTTAAGGAGTTTCAAAAACAATTTTTCGACAAAATTCATTGTTTTTGTGATAAGCCGGCAAAAGTTGATAGTATCGTGTCCGAACATGAGATAAATGAGTGGGTTACATATGGTGAAGGAGAAGAGAAAAAGAGGATTCAAGTGGCATTTACTGTTGATTTCAATGCTGAAACCAATGAAACACATTGTAATTGTCGATTGTTCGAGTCTAGAGGAATGGTGTGTAAACATCAACTATTTGTGTGGCATCAAAAGGGAATTGAAAGAGTGCCTGACAAGTATGTGTTAAGAAGATGGTGTAAAAATGTGAAAATGGTCCACACAAAAGTTCGAATCTGTTACGATAAGTCGTCAACTTCAATTGAAGCACGTCGGCATGACAACATGTGCATTATCTTTAATGAAGTTGTTGATTTAGCGGAAGAATCTCAAGAGAAGTATGATATGGTGATGAAACGGGTACACGAGCTAAAACAAGAATTGATGGAAGCGTCAGTCATTTGTGAAAGTAATGTGGTTTCACTTGGTAATGACACTAGTACTCGTAATAGTTCATTTTCACTTGGAGATGGAGTTATACCTCCTAAACAGAGCACGAACATACTTGACCCGGAAGGTCTTCGACGAAAAGGGAGACCACCGTGCAAAAGAAAGATCGGTGTTGTGGAAAAAGCTGTTAAGAAGAAAAGACAAACATCTAAGAAGCCATTGTCTAACGAAAAATCCAAGGTATAAGTTTTTTACGATTTGTTGCTTACTAGTTAATATGGACATATAGATTTGTTCGATGAATGTGTAATAGTTATATTATTTGCTAATTTCAGGAGGCTGAGAAGATTGCGGTTAGCCACCATATCGGGACACAAGAAAGTATTGTAAATATAAATGTAAGAAATTTTATTTTAATTGCATAATTTCATGTGTCATATAATTGTTATTCAAAATTCCTTTGTTTTAATGGGCAGAACCATCCAAGCTACATGGGACACTCAATGTGGCCAAATATGATGCCACATCCTATGCGACCACATATGGCACAAGGCGGAAGTATCTTTCCATTTTCCCCAACTTTATGCCCCACTGGAACAAGCTTGAACCAAAGCTTATTAAATGGTCAAGTTTGGATGGGTATTTTGGAAGCTCAAGGTCAATATTGGGGAGGACCACAACCAAGTATGCTGGAAAGTCAATGGCAAGGATGCGGAGGACAACAAAGTTATACGCAAATGATGAATGCACCGGATAATGTTGAAGAGTAGTTCACTTGATTGTATTGTTTTATATCGTGTCCATATCTTGTCCTGTGTCCATGTCGTGTCCTGTGTCCCCTTTTGTGTCCTTGAAAGCTCTCCATATTGTGTCATGTGTCTTGTGTCCCCTTTTGTATTCTTGAAAGACCTAATTGCTTGTTGGTCTTGTAGTGACCTTTCATGAAGATGGTTTGGAGAATTCTGTTTGAAGTTACTTCTTTAATGAAACGCATTCTACTTTTGTTCGTAAAATTGCATCACTATTTACTTTCTTTATGCTTCTGTAATGACTTGATTGTTTGTTGAATTCATAGTTCCATTAGATAAGATTTTGAAAGTTTTTATTTTTATTTTTATGAGAATGATTTGGGCAATTCAAGGTGTTATCGATAGGTTAGAATAAACGCAAAATAGTACGAAGTTTTGAGGTGAATTCAGTCACCAATATCAATACTAGAATTGTGCTAGTGTATTTGGTTCTGAAAAAATTTCGGCATAATCTCCTTTGTTTTTTGGTCTTAGCCCGACGTCTCGCGTCTCAGTCAATCAACCATAACAACAATAGAAACCAAACGAAGTTATGCACAAGTCCACGCTGGACCTTTCTCATTGTAAATCAACAATCACAAGCTACATTCATAGCAAAAATCTATTGCCAAATTATCATTTCACAACTAAAACCATAATACAATAAATTTCAAACCCACGCCGGGCCATTCTCATCACAATTATCAATTACATACAAAGTTAGATAATCCAATACTACAACTTGATATTACAAAGTTTAGTACATATTGATATTCCAAACTACAACAAATTGATCATTTTTGTTGGCTTTCGATTCACTTGAATAGCTTCAATCTCTTTCAGGCAAGGTATTCGAGTCTCCACTAGTCTCTGCAAAGCTATTGGTCCCATAGTTCTAGCCCATAAATCTTCTAAGCTCTCCTGTTCTTTTGCTTTTAAGTTAGCAGCCATATGTAATGCCCTCCGAATCTTCCAACCATAACCTGAGAATAACAATGATCAATAAGGATAAAGTTCTACCATGATCAAATATAGATTTCAGCACTTAAGACAAAGTTCTACCACATAAAAAGAGCTCTTTCAACTCACCGTTTATCAAATTCAACTTATTGGACATAGTCCTGTGCAAAAGTCACCTAATTTCAGTTTTAGACATAGTTTCCTGCATCTATACATGTAATTCCGCACTAAACCAGTAGCTCCAGTGCTCTTAAAAGATAGTTTCAGCACCATATAGCAATTTTCAGCACTTAGAGTATGAGTTTTAGCATATAAACTTCAGTTTTTAGCTTCCAATTATAATTTCCAGCATATACGAACATAAATTTCTACCATCTAAGCACAGAATTCAGCTTATTAGTTCAACTTTCAGCACTTAAGAACAATGATTCAGCTTGACAGAAATAGTTCCTCTCGTCAATCTCTTGCCAAGTGACAGTAAAACTAGAAAATTTTGACGAGTTCTCGTTTCCATGGCCGCGGCCGCACACATTTGTCAACATTTGCGAACACAATAAAAGTGAAATAAATCAAATATTCAGCCAAATTCACAACCCAAATGTGTGTGTGTTTGTGTCTAACATACACAGTATCAGAAACAAAGATATATATGATTTCCAGTTCAACTTCCTATGTGATCCAAATGCACGCAGTAAGCACTTGTCTGGCTCCGAAACTGCTAAAAATTATCAAGCTACTGTAAATAATAATTTCACTTTGCTTTAGATGGGTATATTTAGTAAAGGGGCCAAACTTCTCTTCTCCATGAGTGCTACACATGTATAGTGAGCAATAGAGGTGCACAGTGTGCTTCCAACCATTATCCCATCCCCCATACAACAACAAGCCATGCTAAACTGATTTGGAACATCTTATTTTAAGTGAATTCCACCTTATTCCACCTGATTTGGAACATCTTATCCTGTTGTGCTTCCAACCATTAAAAGTGAATTCCACCTTATTTTAAGCTTAATAAAGATTGCAATGCCACCACAATGTAAATATGATACATAGCCACCAGATAACTATCTCAAATTCCGAGACTCACAATTCCAGCAAAAGGGGCAAGAGGTCGATCGTTGAATCCAGAAGACAAAATGGTATCAATTAACAAAGATTACCAACACATTAAACCCCTATTCTGGGGTTAACAACTCCAATTTAGGGTTTTTCAGATTTCGAATTAGGGGTTTCTCAAATTTTCGAATAAAGTTTTTTTTTTTTCTCGCCAGCACAACACTTTAGGGTTTCTCAATTGAAACCCTCTAATTGATGAGGAGTAGATAGTGCTGATAATCTATATATCTGAACCAAGGAGAGAGAGAGAGAGAGAGAGAGAGAGAGAGAGACCTTTGTCGGGTACAACGTCGGGATGCCAGAAGTCGGTGGTGGCGGCGGTTGCCGGCGATGGGGGAGCAGCTGGGTTGTGGTGGGAGCAGGTGGTGGCGGTCGCTGGCGATGAGGGAGCAAATGGGGCTGTGGTGGGAGCCGGTGGTGGGAGCTCCTCCCACTGGTTTGTATTTTGAACGAGAAGGGGAAAAGGTAAAGGGGATCTGGTGTGGGTTTCTTTTTTTTTTAATCAAAACGACGCCGTTTTATGATGACGTCAGCGGTTGTGTGAAATGTTGTGTGGAAAATGTTGTGTGTGTAGCATTTTTGTTTAACATGTATAAGTACATATATGTAAACGTCAAAAAGTCAACTTCTGCATCCTATATTGGTATGATCCCATCATAAATAAATAAACTTTTTGTAGTTGTAGAACTACGGTGTGCAATGCTCAATTTTGGGTCCATAGTGCTTGTGACCCGAAGCATACGTGACAACCACTGCTTTGTGTAGTTGGTAAGTCATTGTCTCCTCTTTGTGGAAGGTCTTGGGTTGAAGCCCTACAGGGGCAGGCCCTTCGGAGACCAGGGCTATGAATAGCCTCTGGACTTCCCGCGCTAACCCTAACATCTCCCACTAACCTCCGTTGATGTATATTGCCTGACCAAAAAAAAAAACCCGAAGCATACGTAGGGCTTTCTAGTCGTTCCTAAAATAACTTGATAAGATCGAGATCGCAATTTATCAAAGTGAAAAGCTTAATCGGTCTAAGTTTGTGGTTTGTAGCTGTGGGTAGCCATTCCCTGACTTTGAGTGATTTTTTTTTTGAATTTGAGACTAGCTAGGATTCTCTATTAAATTACGGATCGTTAAACGGAAGGCTTGGACCAAGGGTTTACACGGCTTGCAGCCTAAATAATCCAATAATCTCACGAATTCACACAATCAAGTCCATAGGTAATTTGTGTGCTAGACCGAAAGATTATGCTAAGTGCGATCAAATTCCTCTAAAGAGTTTTTCAAACCCTCAAAAATACGACTCAAGTATTATTCGTGCCAGAATTGACTGTCGACGCATAATCAAAGGTTTAACACTTTTGAGTTTCGAATCGATTTAAAGAAAAATTTGATCACACATTTACATACAATTAATTTTAATGGTGAGAAACATTATCAGATTACTTAAGCCATAGAAGTGATATGTTAGGAACATATGTGAAAGGTTAAGTCTCACATCGGATAAACAGAAAAAGAGTTAGACCTTAATATACAATTAGATAGTTCACCACTTACAAGGCTTAACCTTTTAAGTGAATACGGGTTATTCAATGCATATTGAGTTCATGTAATGTGGTGTGGACTCCGTGGATACTCCCCAACGGATTGGGGCTAGGTGCACACAGAGGACCTCAAGCGGATTAGACTCCCAACAAGTGATATCAGAGTCAATGGTTGACAATCTTTGGGCGGACTCAAACCAATTTTTCGAGAATTGCATAGAGGCTCTCGATGGAGCAATGGGGTTGGTTCTCGATCGATGGAGTCTGTGTGGCGAAATTCTGGGTTAAATCGGTGTTGTAGTAAAAAGATCATGGATCAAAGGGGGAGTCAAATGGATCAAATCGAGGGGGAGCTAGGCCCAATGCATAGTTCACACATGAGGGGGGAGATTGTTAGGAACATATGTCAAAGGTTAAGTTCCACATAGGATAAACAAAAAAAGAGTTTGACCTTAATATACAATTAATGGATGGCTCACCACTTACAAGACTTATGCCTTGTTTGGTTTTTGAAAATTTTTTTGAAAAATTGTAGGGGTAATAAGTGGAGAGAGATAGAGAGAAATGTTGGGAGTAGAGGGAATCTAGGTGGAATCTAGAGAGAATTTTTTGAAAAATTCTTTTTGAGAAGGAAAGAGAACAAGACATTAGCCTTTTAAGTGAATATGGGTCATTCAATAAATATTTGGTCCATATGATATGGTGTGGACTCCGTGGATATTCCCCAACGGATTGGGCCTAGGTGCACATAGAGAACCTCAAGCGGATTAGACTCCCAACATGATATTCACCTAGGGCCAAGCCTATAATAACTACCCTCCATTGACAAAGGACTTGCCAAGGAAAGGTTAAAAACTACTGAAACATGATAAATTTCTAGGTGATTAAGAAAGATCGGTACTGGTGTGTACCAAAATGATACTTGCGACTGAGTTGGATAAAGGCGCTCGTCCTTCAATTTTAATAGACTTAGCGACTAGGACTAGTCTTAGTTTGAGTTCGATGTGAGAAACATTTGAGTAGTTTGCGAGGACTCACAACCGAACCTCAGTCTTTACTTCTTTTTTTGAAAGGCAAAAAGGATTTCATTAATTTTTGAAAGGAGAATTACAAAGATTAAAGGAAAACACACGGGAGCGGCATCACATGCCCAATCACGAACCCGAAACAGAACAAGATGTCAGCAAAAGAAAGACACCAATAAGAATTCAGTCTTTACTTTTTTAAGATGAGAATTTAACGAGAAATGTAGAACCATAATCTTATTTCCAGCCAAATACAAATAAATTAATTACAAGGGGACCAAGCCCTGAAAGCTTCCAAAAGAACTAAGACAAACTGAGGAAAACGAAAGAGGAAAATGGGGAGGTTTTGCTCTCCACATGTACTGATGTGGCCAGGCCAGTACAAGACATTAAAATTGCTGGCCCAAATGTATGGTTGATTATTCTTCTTCCCAACCAGCCAAAGTTGAATTTCCATTGTTCAACTTGCCCTTAAAAAGACAAATGCAAACTAATGCATGCGCCGAAATACTGTAGTAGACATTTCCATTCCAAGTCTTGTCTGCTAGGGTCTAGAACACTCGGTCCCATGAATGATGCAAGTGTTGGGGGAAAAAATGGAGTGAATCTAGACAATTCATTTTGTTTTTCGGACACTTTTACGGACCGAGTGTCCTGGATCCCAACTTTAGAATGACTTTACAACCTGGACTCCATTTCCGTACTTACAACAAGGGTCCCACATGACCCACATCATAAACATACCTCACATGCAATGTCATCTAAAACATTCAACAATAAATT
Organism: Rhododendron kiyosumense; assembly: GCA_019656275.1. Lineage (NCBI taxonomy): Eukaryota > Viridiplantae > Streptophyta > Magnoliopsida > Ericales > Ericaceae > Rhododendron > Rhododendron kiyosumense. The sequence continues at coordinate 9,496 of BPLS01025839.1, forward strand.
AACATAATGATATGATAAATAGGAGATATTAAGCACAAGAATATACAATATTGTGTGCTTATCACATTGGTTGCAGCACTGCTCCTCAATGGGGACTATTTATAATTCATCGTTCTGATCTCAATATTTTTGTTAAAGAGTTTAACATATATTGCTAAGAAAAAAAAATTCATTAACTAGAGTAAGAATACAAGCAGCTGAAAATGAGAATAAAAAATAGTAGCATCATTGTCAAAGAGATCAGATATCCAAACTAGGTAGGTTGGCTGACAAATCATGTGCTCCCCCATCTCTAAACAGAGTTGGTAAGGTATCAGTCATGCTAGGACCATCGCATGCCGTGTGGGGTCTATTTCGGACTTTATAAAAATATAAAAAAATATCTATAAATTTTAAAATAATTATTTTGTGGTGTCTACCATTAAGTGTATAGACCCTACAGAAACATGTGATTGTAAAGTGATCCGAAGTATCACATAACGGTACTCTTGAACTATTAAATAAATCTAAAAACAACTCACATGTACACATATTTTTGTATGTGCTTTTGTTTCCCATGACAAGAGAGTATACAAAAGGATTGTGGAAGAGAATACTATTGACATGTCGATTGCTTGGTTAGGCATCAAGGCTTGTTTTGGCTTAATAATCTTGAAAGATTTTTTTTTTCTTTATTCCACAATTCAAAAGAGATTGATTTTTCTATTATTTGTATTATTTAAAAAAAGTTTAGTTTTGAACATAATTTTTTTTTAGATTCCTCTCGTCGAGACGAATGAACAATAAATAAATAAATAACTAAAGCAAAACAAACAAATGAATTTTTTTTTTTTGAATAAAGACAAACAATATAATCTCCCAAAATTATTTAGCCGAAAAACAGCCCAAGCAAGCATTAAGCCCAAAACAGCCTAAGCCGTTAAAATTGACTATTTAAGCGCCCAACCAAGCATTAAGCCCACTTAGCTATGAGAGACATACATCAAGCTCCGAATAGTAGTGAAGCATATGCAACCATTTGAAGCTTCATGTTGGCTTGCATTCTCGGGTTCTCGAAATTTGCAGCAAGATCGACGAGGGACATGTATATCAAGATCCCCGACGCAGCTACGTTCAACTTACCTTCTACTATCAAAGCTGTCGGGTTGTTTTCATTGTAAACGTTAGTTATTTCAATGCCGATCGCAATCCCAACTGGCGTTGTGAGGGAGAAAAACAATGCCATAATTGTTATAGCACGGCACTTGAGCTTTGCCTAGAATGAAACCAACTGCGTAATTAATATTTGATAGATGCAGAAAACATATTTTAGGTTGTAGATTTTAAATTTTGGTAGAAATTAATTGCAAGACTTGCTTGCTACCTATGGCGGACGCGGTTTGGCGGAGTGGGCCACGTCAAGATAGCTAAACCAAACCTCCAGACCATAGTTTTAAATTGCGGTATCGGTCGCCGTCGCGGTATCGGTCGCGGTATATCGGTATCGGGACATATCGGTGATACGTCGCGGGAATCTGGTGTCGCGGTCGTGAATTTTTAAAAATCATTAGCAACATGTATAAAACTTGAAAAATATACTTTTGAGGCTTTTTCCCCCAACATTGGCTTAAATTATCACATTTTAATTAATTTAAGACATGTAATAGCCCATTCTCTTCATGTGAAATATCCGATAATCGCTAGCCACAACTAGTTTATGTTGGAACTTTAGTGTATAATTGTAAAACATGGTGTTTTTCCTCTAGTCCCACATTGACAAGTTACAAAACTCCTATCCACTTTAAATGAATTTGCACTTGAGTGGGATTGTAGATGAGGACTCAAGGAGAGGTCTCGCGCGCTCAGGAAAATGGGCGGCAATTTGAAAAACTGATTCGGAAATCAATTAACCGGGTGCGCGTTACGGGTTAATCGCGCAGGGGGGGTGCAAATCCGGGATTTAAGCCTCGCATACGGTTAAGCCCATGTTTTGCTAAAATTTTGAATTTTCCCTCCTTCCTGGAAATTTTTTCCCCCCTGCCAGAATTTTTTTTTTCCCCCTGCTTTTTTTTTTTGCCCTGCCCGATATGAACCGGCCAAACCGGCCCCCAATATCCGGTACAGGCCGATACGTACCGGTTCCCGGCCGGTTCGCTCGTGATTCGGAGTCCCACCGGTATACCGGCCCATATCCGAACCGGTGCCCTCAAATACCGGTACGAACCGGCCGGTACGGTTCGTACCGGCCGATATTTAAATCTATGCTCCAGACACAAGCCGTCTTGTTCGATAGTGTACATAGCTCCTGCCGAACCATTCTCGCCTGACCAAGATCGTTCGCCAACATTGGTCAGCCCCGAACAGGGACAGTTCGGCTATATGTCGTTCGGCGGAGATCTGCCAGACCAAATCCACAATTCCTGAAGTGCTTTTCCGACGAGACTTATCGGTCGGCAGAGCTCTTGGCCACCAAACCAACCCTGCTCATATCATTCGGCAGATCCCATACCCACCGAACCACTCTGCTCCCTGACTTGAAGAGGAAGTCAAGAAGGGTTGGGTAGGAGTGACAGATGGTGTGATTCGGTTTCCTTAATTACATGAGCAGATCATGTGGATCATGGGGATTGAGATTGCGGCCAGGTCAGCTATAACTCAAATCCGAACATTCTATGGTGGGTGGTTAATTTCTCCTATGGTCACGCACGAGTTGTCAATTACGCTGGTTGCCCCCGCCCACCCTTTTCAGGGAAAAAAAAAAAAAAGGTTGAGCTGGCTAGCTGGCTGGACGACATCTTAAAATCTTATTGCCAAAACAAAAAGAAGCCTCGATTTTCAACTAACGAAGACAAGAGAAGCGAAAAACGCGGTGATGATTCACGGTTGGCTTTGGCGTGTAATGGTGGCTATTGAATTTGAGCCCGTGATCACTGCCCGATCGCGACGGTCGCAAAAAAGATTTCATGTTCGAGCTTACGGATGTAAAATAACGAAACGATTGGGCCGAAAACGAAACGAGTTGCTCACGAGCAATTCGAGGTTTGATTCGGTAAGAACTCGTTGAGCTCGGTTTGCTAAGTTACTAAAGGAGTTCGAGTTAGGATATTTGGCTCATCCCGTAAACAAACCAAGCTCGAGTATGCTGAAGTATGCTCGTTTGACGCATAAATAGATTTATCGTTCTACACTATTTTATAAATCCTTCGTTAGAGAGCTTGAGTTGGAGTTCAAACTCAGCTCGTTTATATTAATTTGACGGGAGCTCGAGTTTTCACAAACATGAACAAGCTCGTGCTCAATTATTCAATTAGGACTACAAACGGATAAAGTTGAAGTATTCAAGCTTGAGCCGAGCTGAGTTAACCAAATTTTGAACGAATTGAGCTCAAATACTTTGACTTTGTTCGTTTGCAGTCCTAGTTAAAATGAATTTAATCAATAACCTGTTACCCTTTTGACCAAAAAAAAAGATGGTGAAAGGAAAAAATGAACCCAAAGCCACATACATGACTTTCATAATAACTAGCGTTGTACCCGTTCAATGCACGGAACAAAAAAATTACATTGTTATTTTTTTCCTGTTCCTGTAAATCGAACGGATACACCGCTAGTTGATAGAAAATATAGTTTAAGAAAAAAATTAATCTGAATTTTTTTGGTCTCGTGCATTGAACAAGTACATCGCTAGTTGATAGAAAAATATAATTAACAAAAAAAGTATAGAATAAGAAATGAAGTTTCATTCAGAATTTAGGAGCCTCGTGGTGTTCAAATTATTAAGCAATTACAAAACATATAAGATAAATAAAACAAATAAAAAATTTATTAATTCTTATATCATTCTTTATCTTAATATATGAAATGAAATTGTAAATTCTCCTAAAATCTCTCCCTCTCTCTCTCTCT
>BPLS01025840.1:0-11402 GCA_019656275.1 Rhododendron kiyosumense
ATTCAAAGGTTGTTAGGTCACGATGATTTTGCAAGGGCACGACGCATGAGAGAGAGAGAGAGAGAGAGAGAGAGAGAGAGAGAGAGTCATGCATGAAATATAAAAGTGAAGGCAAGGATCTGCACAACTGCAATTGTCTAGAGCTATATTCATTATACAAAGGTACTTGTCATCTCTCTATACAACCAACCACAATTTAATGTAAGCTCGCGAGCTGCTCGGTTCGTTTACAGCCCTAGTCAGGATGATTTTGCAAGGGCAAGATGCATGAGAGGAAAAGTCGTGCATGAAATATAAGAGTGAAGGCAAGGAACTGCACAACTGCTATTGTCTAAAGATATATTCATTATACAAAGGTACTTGTCATCTATATATACAACCAAATTAAATGTGAACTCTTTTCTCTCATTTCCATCTACTTGTACATATTTACAACTTATTCCGTCCCCTCATAATATCGAAACCATACAGCATCACCACAATAAAAATAAAAATAAAAAAAGCATAAAAACATAGAAGAGAAGAGAAAAGACTTCAACCTTGCTTTTTTTAGAATGTTTCTTCAGGCTTCAAGAAATTATGATGTTCTAGCTGAGTCATCTCCCCTCCAGACACTGGGTTGAATTGACAACGATAGAAGCTGCATCAATAACCTCATTACAGTTAATAAGTTGGTTGAATTTGTTTAACAATCATATAATCTGTGCGTTTGTGTTTGCATGTGTGTGTGTAGTGTGTGAGAGAGTGAGAAATGATAGAAATATGAAATTCAGGTCTGTTGGATTCAGAAACTTCCTAATCGTGGGAGCCTAGATCACGTTCAACCACAATCACCAACATGAAATCACATCATGATCAAATCTATGACCAGCTACACTACCTTGAACAAAATTGCTGAAATAAATCCAGAAATTGGGCTACAAAGCCTAACATCAAAGGAAGCGCAGAACTAGAATGCATTTTGATCAAATGACCTTCTAATCTGACACAGGATGTCTTTCTTATGTTAGCACTTGCATAATAAAAGACAACTAGAGAGCTAAAAAACAACTCCTTCGTAAAAGCCTAGAACATTGTCAAGACTCCTGGCTCATAGTTATTACTTCAACATATTCTCATTCTCATTGATTTTCACAAAGATTGGCTAAAGCTTCTTGTGTCTGATATTAAGTTATTTAACAAATTGATTTTGGGTATTTCAATCCATCAGATTGTGTCCAAATTGATGTTTGTATCAAAGCATACACGGATCACCCTAATCCAGTTCAATCATAAGGAATTTTGTGTAAAAAATTCTGCACATGGGAAACTTTATTCCCCGTGTGCAGAATAAGCTTAAGATATGCCTCAGTTGAGATAAAAAAAATTGTAGAGTGGATTTTGAGTTGATTAATTCTGTTTCACTAATTGCTTTCTTCATTTATTTTGGTCCTTTACCTCCCATCCATGCCAAGAATCACTACAGTGTCCTTTTCGTGGCCAAAGGCAACAATGTATTGAGAACCTTCCTGCAAGCGGAATTGAGCCACTGACCACTCTGAGCTGAAATATTTTGGCAGCACACCTGCAAAATTAGAGCACGTAAAGAATAATCCAAAACTAGTTATAAATATAACCAGAGCATAATCTGCAGTGTTTAGCGGGTTAATTAACTGATGAATTTGAAGATATCAATGATCTCAATTACTACAGAACATTCTCTTCTTTTTATAGCATATATATACATTCCATGCCACGTTTCTGCCTATCATACTATACTGTATATACATCAATATCTCCAGATAGGGAAGTAGTCCAAAAATGCTAGACAGATATATTGCAGCTAGGAACTAGTAAGGAATATACAACCAAGGACACGATAAAGAAATACCATCGCTCAAAAGAAGTAAACATAAGCATCATATCAATAAAACTTTTAATCAAGTAACACGAAAACGAAACACTCTTAAAATACTTCTTCAGGCAGGCTATGCCAATAACAAACATTGAGCACTCAATGTGTATGAATCATAGTTAACTTGTGAATAAATCGAGAATTGAAAGGGCCCTCTTCCGTGCCGTGAATCAAATCATATCAATCTGTCATGATTTCTGAAGTACAGGGAAAGATATATTTATGCATTTGGTTAAAAATACCCTGTATAATTGAAATTTTAGGCTTAAATCAATATTAAAAAAAAGGAAAAAAAGAAGCAGCTTGTTTTAAGTGATGAATTGACAATCATGTAGTCTCATAGGTAAGATGCTTCTGTTGCTACTTGCAAGAGAGTGGATTCATAATCTTATTTATCCCGCTTTCTGTGAAAGGAATTCGAAGTACAAACCCACCCTTAGAAGGTCGTTAGGTATGTCTACTGTCTTTGCTTTTCCGTTTTACTCTCCCAATAAATTTCCCTTCTCCGTTTACCTATAAACTCTACAAGAGAGAATATATTTTTAAGAGCAAAAACATCTTAACTCAAACAGATATGTTGTTACCATGCCAGTATTTTGGAGCTAAAGGTGCATGAAGGCACCGGAATACCTACAGCTTACAGCAATCACATAACAAAGGAACGGGTCTCCATAAAGAAAGAGCATATGCATAACCAAAAAGTAGTCAGATCTTTTTTTGATAAGTAAGTAATTTATTAACAAAAAAGCATAAAGGGAATGCCGCCCATATACAAGAAAGGCCACAAGACAAAAAGGCCCAATCCACTCTCCTTACAACAGGAGAAATAAAAGTAAAGCCACAAATAAAATGAATTTCTCCCCATGCCAACTAAGAGAATTTGCCAAATCTATATAAAGATGTCCTCTCTACTTGCCTTCGCGTTTCTTAATGCACATGCAGAAAATTCAAAGTTTGCTACAAAAAGCTAGCCAACTTTCTTGTCACAGGCATGGGTAAAAAATTTAGAAAGAAAGAAAAAGGCAATAGTTTTCTTATTCGCTATTTCTACACATCAACTATGACAATTACCAAAACAATATGCCAAAAATAAATCAGAAATTGACCAAGCTGTGGAAAACCAAAAGTCAACAATAATACACCTGTTAAAATTGACATATCATGGTTGAGTACCAATGAAAATACCAACAAGATGTCTCAGGTGACAGAAATATGAACGTGTGCTCTTAAATTTTGCCAAGTGTGGAGCATCCAAGAGATTAAGGAGCACCTGAATGAACGAATATTGCCCAACCAAACCGTTGCAATGTGTTTAGGTCTTAAAAAGCCTCGCCATTTATCGGCATAGGAATACCACTCTCTAGTTAAAAGGTATGCACTGCAGTGCTTGCAAGCACCTGGGCTTGATGGAAGGCAATGGATGAAAAAGTGGATCAATTTCTCGCAAGGTTCACCCACATGACAAGACAAAAAACATAAAACAAAAAAGGATACAGGGCCCATTCCTTTGAGAATGCCAAAAAAAAGAAAACAAAAAGATGGTGCAGACCTTACACTGCCTGAAATTTATGGTTTCCAAGAGAGCCAATTATTACTATTGGTAGACTGGAATAACTTGTTATGAAATTTTCAATTTTTATCCCGTGTGTCGCATCGAATACCCACAATGCAACAACTTAAAAGAGAACAAGAGATGCTACCTTTAATAAAGGAAAGAGATGAAAGAGCAGGCGGATTTGACAGACTTGACTCAGGCGCACTCCGTGATCTTTCAATCCCTAAAGATCCTGAATCAACCTTGAGGCTGAAGACATGGACAGTTCCCTTGTCACTTGAAACAGCCAGCCATTGAGCAGTTGAAGAGAACGCAAGACTGTAGATCTCAGCTCTGTCTGCACCTCTTCTTACCTACAATGAACAAAAGGACCAACTCAAATTATCAGAATGATACGAGCAGAAATTGGAACGAAAATGCAGCCGAAAGCTTCCAACTAGAATTTAGAGCCATCTAATAATCCTCAACGGTTCAACAAATCAGCTGGTATTAACAAGAGATGTTGGCACATAATAACGAACAAGGTGAAATGTAAAGGCTTTGTGCTGTTTCTTGAGAATGGTGTTAGACAGGTACTTCCATACTTATGCAGCCTCAAAAAAGACAAAATTTTAACCTTTCTTCCAACGGCAACACCGAGAAAACCATAACTATTTTGGAATAAGTTCAAGCCCAATGACACCTTATTAGAGCCCTGCAAGTTGTCCCACACAACTATGATAGAGTGTAATTTAATCCATACTCTCATTAACAACATCTTCACCTAATTGGAATTTGAATTGCCCCAGATCATACTTGAAATCCTGATCGTCATAAGAGTATCAGATCAGATTTCCAAGCAGCTAGAACAAGCCACACAGATACAAAACTAAAACTCTAGTTTAGAACTTTGGCCTTCGGTTCTCTTTTCCCCTGCTGATATCATGGAACCAAAATACAAACTCCTCAAGAGTATCAGAAGGGAAATTTTTTTTTTTGCAGAGATAGGCTGAACGGTTTTCATAGAGGCAATGTTTAATACCGGTGGTGAGAGCAGAAAACATGTGTTTTCCAGCGGATTATCTTGCCAATCACGCCACTGAGGCTCTTACAAAAATAGTTTCACTTCATAAGACTTTCTCTGAGAAAATAAATCTCTATCCTTCCCCGCATGAGGATTATTTGAAGAGAGTCAAGATGAAGAAGAATAAAAGCAAAACTATTACTCCTTACAAACATTTTTATTTTGTTATAAACCAAGAACTAACTCATATCGCCCATAGATCAATTTATAGGCCTAGAGAGTAGTTATCATGGAAAGTACCCTTACATAATATAGTAACAACTACTAATTACCCCGTTAATCCCCAAAAATCTACAAAATAAAATTTTCGATCAAGTCTAAATATCAAATGAGTCCACAACACTGATGTGAATCGCGTGGTAACAGCCAGCATCACTTATCTCACAACATCCTGTATATCAAAGTTATACATGTATGGTGTGCCAATAACGTAGCAGCTAACTCAGATCAGGCAACAGCATTATTGCAGCATCTTTCGTAGCCAACATCTCTCACATATCCAACATCACTATCTTCCATTATCTAATGTATGTCATCTCCAAGTAAGAAAGTTCTACTCAGAGACAGAGTTACTATGCATAGGAAGTGTAATTCTGTAATCAAAAGCTACAACAGGACTACAAGAAGCTGTCGGCATATTAACCCCAAATTGTGCACTTTTATAGCTTACTTTGAATTGACATGTTTAAGTTTACACAGTTGCGAGTTAGTTCAAAAAAAAGGAGGGTGTGTGGTTCCGCAGCTTCCACTTTTTAAGGGTTTTCAGCTGAAAAGCTAATGTACTTTCAAAAATCAAGCTTCAAGATTTTCTTACCTAAAATTAGCTTTTTCTGAATGTAAACATTCAGGCCTATTGTTTTAGATTTGCATCTATTAATCTTTTATGATAGGATATTGAATGATACTATTTCAATGGATAATAACAGCATTATTAACATCCATTCAATTTTATCAGCCAACTTCATATTATTAACATTGACAAATATACATATGTTCTTTACTTTTAGACTTATAGTTTTTTTATGAGTGCGTAGTTATCTAATAGGGCCAGCCCAAACTCTTGCCAACAAATTGAGCAGCACACAGGAACAGATTTTAAAAATCTAGCTTCACGCCTCTGCGTGCAGTACTAACTACAAGCATTTAGTCATCAACTTTTTATGCAGCTTTACAACTCAGTTTCCCCAGTTCTAATACAATTTTGCACTGGTAAATGTGGAATCTGTGCATGTAGAAGTGCCGGTGTCGTGTCTGTATTGGTGCTACATAGGATAGGCACAAGAAGAGTGAATATGTAGATAAGTATATACGCCTGCATATTGGATACCTGACTTTGTGCAAATTTATCATACCTCCTGAAGCAATGAGCCATCCAAAGTATTGAAAACACGAACTAACGTTCCCTTACTACTCGTTGTAGCAAGAAACCGGCCATCATGAGTTAGAGCACAGCAAACAATCCTCGAATCATGAGCCATAATAAACTTGGTTCGCTTGGAAGCGTAATGCTCAACCCTAACCTGCCCCTTCTGCAACCCCGGGCAAACCAGCACCATCGAAGATGACTGGTGCGAAAGCTCGCAAAGCCCCTTGGGATTCGCGATTGTCTCAATCTGATGAAGCAACTTCAAGTCTGAAAAATTGTAAACAAAAATCTTCTGCGCCAAAACTACCACAATCCTGTCCCGCCTAAGCCGAACAGACTTAACCTATATAAGTCCAAGAAATTCGCACACATAAGGCCATTTAGCAGTCAATAATCATCAAAGCATCATACAATGTGATCCGAACAAACTTAAACATTATACCTCGAGGACTTAATTAAGGACATTCAGCACACAATTACCACAAATTTGCCGTCTAAGAGCATCTTCAACCCTTACTCACTCTTTTAATGGACTCAGAATCTGAGTAAAACCACAATAAACTCACACTCCAGTCCTCGACTCAAACACATACTAGTTGAATTTTCTCAAATTTTTCACCAAATCAAGGGAGAACATTCTCTTCATAATTTGTAATTATACCATTAATGGAGCTTTTGCTCAAATTGTGCTTGCATAAGGATTCGCCCATTGGAACTAGGGGTGCAAACGAGCCATGCTTCGTAGTGTTTGAACTCAGCTTGTTTACCAAACGAGCCTAAAAACTCAAGCTCAAGTTCAGCTCGTTTGCAAACAAGCCAAACCTGGCTAATTTACTGAATGAGCCTATTTAAACAAGTTATAAACAAGCTGAGCCAAGCTTGAAGTGTCGAACCCGGCTCGTTTAGTAAAAGAGCCCAAAACTTGGGCTCGAGCTCGGCTCCATTACTAAACGAGTGGGCAGCTCGTTTCCAGCTCGGTTCGCAGGCCGCTTGAATTTCAGTATTGCATAAAAATTGGAATAATTTGAATAAGGGCTGGAGATGCTCTAATAAGGCTGAGGGGTTTAGTGGTTACACACACCTCGGACCGAAAGGAAAGCTCTCCGATGCACCTCCCCTGATGATCGTCCCAAATCATCACCTTATTCAAGGGGTACTGCGGCTCGGGCCCGCCGCCAACCAACGCTAGAATGTTACATCGGAAGAGCATCTGAACAACGCTGATGCCGCCGCCGTTGTTGTCAAACTCCCGCCGGAATATCTCTCGGAAGGGGTCGCAGTTGTAGATGCGGAAGCCGCGGTCGGTGCCGGCAGCAAAGCAGCCGGAATCCTGGTTGAAGGAGAGGTGAAGGAGGGCGGGGGGCGGGGAGAGGGATCGGGCGAGGTCGTCGTTAGGGTTGGGGTTGGTGGTGGAGGCGGGAGCGTCGGAGAAGAAGGAGATGGCGGACGCGTCGTCAGAGATTACGGAGGGCGATTGGTGCGGTGGCTCGGAGTCGGTGAAATCGGAGACGGACGGGTGGTCGGTCTCGGTGAAATCGGAGAAGGACGGGTGGGAGGAGGAGGAGGGGGGGGGATGGGGATTGGACATGTGGGAGGGGATTAGGGAGGTGGAGAAATTGTTAGGGTTTGGGGAGGGGAGAGGGGGCCAGGAGGAGGTGGAAGTGGAGAGGGTGGTTGTCATGAGAGAGGGGACGGTGGGATTTGGTGGTGGTGAGGGGTGGGGAATTGGTTGATTTGTATGGGGAGAGGAAGAGGGAGAGAGAGGGGAAGGGGAAGGGGAGGGGGAGGAGAGAGAGAGGAACGGTTCGAGAGCCGATGGGGATTAGGAAAGGATTTATGTATAAACCAGTGTATTAAATACTTGACCAATGTGCTCCTCTCCCAGTCGATAACTCCTGTCCTCCGGAGGCTAGGATTCGACTCCCATCGTGAGCATTTGATATTCAAAGTTATGGATGACTTTTGAAATAAGTCGTGGGCGTTTTGATATTCAGAATTACGGATGACCTTTGAAATAAGTCATGAGCGTTTGTCGTTTGATATTCAAGATTATAACTTGACTCGACCTCTCAAATCACCTATGGACTAACTTGATGAGTACAATATTGGGGAAAAAAAAAAATCTACTTTGTAAGAAGAAAAGAAAATAAACAAAAGCAAAATAAAATGCTTCCTCTGTCTAGGTGCATGGTCCGAATTAATCCGATTTAATAGTAAATCAAAAATCAAACAATTACCTTATAATTCATAGAACTAAAACAATTCAAACCATTAAAATACAGTTTGATTTCGATTTTGAACTATGGTTCGCTTGAAATTAATATATCATCTTTATAAACTATTTAAAGTACTTAAAATTGCATAGATTAATTGAACCAAAACTTATGTTAAAACCCATGATGTTAAAAATCACCTAAACTCGTTAATATGAACCGACTAAAGAAGAGTAAAATATCAGTAATTAGTTAATAATAGGTCCATAAAGTAGAGAACATATTAGAGTTACGGAGCAAAAAGATTAGAAATCAATTGAGTAAGTTCAAGCCGTGAATATTTAGTATATTAAAATTATGGAAATAAAAAATAAAAAAATGTAGCATTTATTAGAAAATTAATTGACTATGGTCAGGGCCGGCCCTGGGGTACGCACCGCAAGCCCTCGGTCTCGAGCAACCCCGGGGCTGGGGCAACCACACAAAAAAAATAATAATAATTGAGTTACATATAAATATAAAAAGTTTTCTATAATGGCACAAACGGCAGTCTTGGTTTGGCCCGGCAACAAGCATGATGTTGGGCTAGGGGCCTAGGGCAACTCAATTGTCGGAGCCACCATGGTGATAAAGCTTGTTTAGTATATCTAAATCAAGCTTAGTATATATATACACGCATGATTCGGATCAGTTTGGAACCGAAATTATTAACATAAATTCACATACCAAACCATTTAACACGATTTTTAATTTTTTTAAATCAAAACCAAGCCACATTACAAAAAAATCGAAGCAAACCATCAGTTTGGATTGGTTTTTACTGGATTGACAGTTTTATAATTACTTCCGTCCCATTGATGTTCCACTGTGGAAATTTTTGTAAGTTCTGGGAAATGGGGATGCGATACAAGGGAGCAGTGGGAGATTCAAGTCGTCCATTTTGACATTTAGTAGTTCATATTATATGAAATTTCATATTATAAGGCTAATGTGGCAATCTGACTAGTTAGAATTTAATATTTCTACAATGTCACTCAAACCAATATGTCTAATTCTTATTTAAGAGAAAACTTAATAAGTTTTTTACAATTAAGTAGACAGAGACGAAAGAAATCTAAAAAGAAAAATATTATGATCGAAGCAAAAAAAAATGATAAAAAACAAAAATAAGTCAATAAGCCAAGTATTTTGTCTTTATTGAAAAAAGTTTGAGTTCTATAATAATTTTATACTTTTTTTATTTCTTTTGTCAAAACGAACCAATAATTTACAAAAATTTTACGCAAAACTAACAAATGAAAAAAAAAAAGGGAAAAAAAAAGGACACTTTCCTTATTTAGTCAAAATAGGAGTAATAAATCAAAAACAACTCAATTCATTTGCAAGCATATATAGTTGAGGAACGAAGTTTAACAAGTAGCTGCAATTCTGTCTGTCTCTCTGTCTTCTTTTGTTTCAAAGATTGGCCACAAAACAGAGTTTAACGAGTGCAATTTTGTTCACCCTCTTTAAGAGATGGTGAACATTAGCCTCTCTCTCATTAGTTGAAATGATGTGAATCTCACCACAAAGTGATGCCATGCTTACCATGCAATACACTTTTTAGTAAGCATGACATCACTTTGTGGTAGGGTCCATATCATTTCAACCAATAGGAATGAAGGTAATGTTCACCCTCTTCCAAGAGGGTGAACAAAACTCAAGTCGAGTTTAACCTCTCAAAAACATATTCTGACCCAACACTAACAACCCCTTTGGATGAAGTGATTTCAAGAAAAAAGAAATGAAATGATATTTTTAGCCAAATCACTCATTTAAATTGACTATTTTGGTGAGAAATTGAGAGAAAAGTACAAAATAAAATATTTTGATTGATTTCTCTTATTTCTCAACCAATCTCACAAAAAATGGTGAGATTTTGCATGAAATGACTCCCTTTTCTTATCTCATCCCTTCTCATCATTCAAAGGGGCCGTAAAAGAAAAGGAAAGCAAACAGAATTAAAGATTGTGAGCAGCAGCAGCAGCTAGTTTGATGAAGCCAGAAGCATCAGCAAAATCCAGTTCATACAAACCCAGAATATCTTGTCTAACAACAAAATCACAAAACACGCTTCGATATTCTGTGAAATGATATGGAATAATTAAGCAAAGCTGAACTGATAAATGAAGTAAAAAAAATCAAGCAAAGCTGAAGAAAACTGTCAATCTTCTTGGGGATGCCACCCCTTTTGTGTGATAAAAGTTAGGTCCCGTTCTAGAACACATTTTTAAAAAATAAGTACTTATTTTATATTTTTAAATTCAAAAATAATGAAAATGAAAATTAATTTTTCAATTTTTTTTACACCATATTAAAGATCTCAATGAGATCTATCAAATAAGATATGGATTGATAGAAAAATTATTTACGTAAGCACATAATTTTTAAGTTTAAAATTGTATTCTTAAAATAAGTACTTATATATCATTCTGGAACGGAGACTAATTAAGTACATTTTAAGAAAGGACCCAAAACATACAATTGGAAGCAAAACAACATCCACCGATCAAAGATTGCTACCCTATTGTACGTACCAATATGCTAGAGTACCAGTTTTTTGGGATATACTAGTAGTTTTCCCCTCATCATATATATGTACACCATAGTATTTATTTTTGTTAGTGATGTCCGTATCGGGATATATTTTACGCAAAAATCTTGAAATACAAAAATCATTGACAAAAATACTACAGATTGTCACAAGATCTAATGATGAGAAAAGTGAGAGGAGAGAATTTGAGCTTGCAATTTTCATCCATCAAAAGGTATGGAAAACATAGCCTTAGAAACAATGAAATGAAATGTTAACAAACAATTGTAAACTTTCCAATTCCCCCAAGAGACAAAACATGTGTCAATTTATTTCCTAATACAGTATAAACCAAAAATCAAAAACCCCACCCAGACCAGACTCCCATCCATGTACACTAAAACCAAGTTAGACAGAAGAACACATCTTCTGAAGAACATAAAAAACTAGAAGTCAAAGCCAGCATCATCAAAGCCACCGTCATACCCAGAATCTCCCACATCAGATATCATATCGCCCACCAACAACCCTCCTAACAACCCTGCTCCCAACCCCAGCCCGAAATTGTTCTTCTTCTTCTTCTGCTGCTGCGGCTGCACCACCATCTGCGGCGGGTACCCGTACCCCTGCTGCTGGGCCGGCGGGTACCCGTAAGCCGGCCCCGCCGCAGGATACCCCGCGTGTTGTGACGGTGGCGGCGGGTATCCGGGGTATCCTGTGCCATACCCCTGCTGCGGTG
>BPLS01025846.1:0-17411 GCA_019656275.1 Rhododendron kiyosumense
ATACGGATTTTGGGCATTAGTGACTTGGGGGACAAAGTGTCCGCATTTGAATGAGAAATCTACTACGAGCGAAATACATGTTAAGTAACATTCAACAGACAAATAATAAAAAGCAACACCGAAACTATTTTGCCACTCATACTTATCTCACCATTGGTCAAATCCAAGAAAAAAGAGAAAACCAGGTTGGTAGAGCCAACATACCAATCTGGAAAAGCAAAAACTATAACAGCAAACATGAGGAAAAGCAGAAACCAGGTTGGTAGAGCCAACATACCAATCTGGAAAAGCAGAACTATAAAAACAGCAAACTATAACAGCCAACATACCAATCTGAAAAACTAGATAGCTATAACAAGTTACAAAGTGCGAACATGGACAAAAAACATCTCAATCCTGACACTTCATGGAAGTTCAACTAAATCCTCTAATTGCACGAATATATCAAACAAAAAATTGCACCAAATCTGTCAATCAACCACACTAAATCAATCAACCATTCCATTACTTATATATGAGTTCATTGAAACGAGTTTGAAAAGGATAAATGAATTCTACTAACCAGTCAATCATTAGATGATGTTTCAGCACTTCCCACATGTCCAGTGTACCCTTTTTCAATGAGAAACTCCATCATGCTAGCATTTATCTTCTGCTGCTGCCTATTTGCCTCTAAAAGCTTCTCAATGGTGCCATTTTGTGCCTCTATTTTCATCTCGAGGGATGACACGTATTCATGGGATGGTGCAGAGGACGAAGGCCTCAAGCCAAGTGCTTTCAGGGCAGTTTCAAATGTGATCCTAATAGATGACGAAGGCCTCAAGCCAAGTCCTTTCACATAACCTGGTTTCTGTTTCAGCACAGTGACGAACATCTGCTCCCCTGTTAATGGGGTAGCACCTTCCTGGTTAAGTGTAGCATCTACTTGGACCATTTCCTCCTACCATTTTTTATGAATTGAAACAACATAAGTAAATTGAAACGCTGATTTTCTATCCACAAAAATTACTTGATATACATACATAGTTAGTCTGGCATTTTGAAGCAATCCACTTCCCCGTGTCGTCATTATAGTGAGTGGATTTATAGAACTCCGGCAATTTAGGCAGTTGACCCTCATTTTTTAGAGCCTGAGATGTTATTTCATATTCAAGTGGTTAATTTAACATGCCAATGAGCTTATCAAACGTAAAGAGAGAAACAAAAACACACATGTTCATGTACTCTAACTGCTAAAGACTTCGTCCCGCATCTGTGCTTTGTCATGTTATTGCATCTATTTTCTATATTTTTCTCTGATCGAATCTACAAGCACCAACAACCAACAAAAATAAGAAAACTCAGTACTTGAAACATAGAAATGAGCCCATGCTTAAATGGTAGGAACCAAATGAGGACATGAACATACACGTAAAGGAAAACTAGTACAAACCAAGCTACAACAAGGCAAACCAGCCAAAGCTAATATGACAGTTTTTCTTAAAGATCAACTACAAAATATTGTGGCATATTATCCAAGTCTAAGTGCATAGTCACTCCATGGTCAACTCTCAAGGCCTAATACTTGATTCAAGTTTTAGAGTGTTCTTTAACTATCATGAGTGCCCAAACATTGAAACAAGTACAATATAGAATGGTAAAAGTTTTGGTTACCAGCCAATCTTTGTTTGTCCACTTCTTTTCAATAAAACGAGTCCATTGCTCCATGGCAATTTGAGGAGGTGGGTGACTTCTTGCATATGCTTCCCTCTTGGTTGCTTTAAGCTTTTTGAATTTCTCATACAACCTGTGGGTGTAATCACTCAATCTCCGCCCACACCTTGATGTTATTGCCTTGTTGACATCAATTGGATCTCCTTCAAAGTCAAACTGATCCTATAAAAGATTTTGCAATAATCATTAACTATGTACTATCAGTCACAAAAATAAGTAGGTATTGCAAGTACCTTTAGGGATTGAAGCAAAGGTGCCTTAATACCCTCATCCACAGCCTTCCAACTTTTAACACTTAGGTTTTCTACTTGTGCACGAACCTCAACACCAATCTTAGAGGCCAATTTAGAAGCGTAAGTCCCCACCGGAGCACGATACTCTGGTGGGATGGGGACAAGTAGTTTCCCTTTGTTGTCAACAAGTCTTTGGAGTTCTAGTCCGCGTGATATGCCACGTCCACGTCTATGCGGAGCTGCTTTAATGGCACAATAGTATTATTTAGTTATTCAATGGAAAAAATTAAACTTAAAATATCCCCATCAATGAAGCTTCAACGTCTTACCAGCACTACTAACTGCAGCTGCCTCACTTTGTATTTCTACATTGCGAGGTGGTGAGGATTGAGACTCAACTACAAGATGTGGTGTTTAACGAGTCATCCTCTCAAGGACACGAGTCGAGTCATGTTGGAGCTCAACTTCTGATCTTGTTGGTGTACTCGGTGGTATCTGTTGGAGCTAACATAACACAATACAAGAAAAGTATAAGTACTACATAAAACAAAATGGAGTAAAACCACAAACACAAAAACACTCATTATATATATCATCCATATTGTACCTCGTGTTCAAGAGAATCCAAGGACTCATCGTCATTGGCGTCCTCAATACCTGGTGGCATATAGTCAGGATCATCTACCCCATTCCTAGTACCTCTTCTCTTCTCATTCGTACAGTTTGGCAAAGACGAACCCCTCAAATCAGCTAGTATACGGTCAATCCCAGTAGCCTTTAGTCTCGCATTGTTCTCCTTCATTCTCTCATCTCTTGCCATCTCATATTTGGTTTTCTTCATAGTTGCTAGAGAACATGGTTTGATGAAGTTTTTCTTTCCATTTGCCATTTTGTTATTGCAACTACAAGGCATAAAAGGACATAGCATGATAACAAATAATATAATCATATACTATTAGGTTCTTTTATAATCACACAAGGGAAAAGAAGATATAGTTGTAAACAAACAATTCATGACTTTACATAAATTTATCCCAATACAAAAAAGCATAACTACATATCATAATCCATATCCAACAAAAAGTAACTACAATTCATGACTTTAAGGACATTTATCCTAATACACAAGAACATAACTACAAATCATCAAACAGAATCAGCAGCAAGCAGAATCAACAGCAAGGATTCAGCTCATTTACAGGAAGCTAGAACTAGCAAAGCTGTCAAGCTACTAAACATCAGCAGTAACAGACCTGTTCAGCTGCTGGACCATAGATATAGCAACTGAACACCATATGGGCAATCATAACAGGCAGCTATACTCAGGCAACTAGCAGTAGCAATAGGGCTTCAAAAGATAGCTAGGGACATGATTACGGAAGAGATCTCTGTTGGACAGTTGGCAGGTATGCGTATAAATCGTCATTGTCCTGTTCTTTCTCATATATGCCTGGCTTTTCAAAACTAGCTATTTTACAACCATCTGGTTTTTAACTAAAAGTAAATTGACCTCAATAAGCTCCCATTGCTTCTTTAACCTTTTCCTACCTCCCCTACCATCGCCGTCCTACCCTACACACCTATAACCTTCACAAGCATATTTCAAAACTACCCAAAAACCAAATATTAGTCCCAATGTGCAAAAATTCGTACTTTCTAACCTTTGAAACCTACTGTTTTTCTATGTACGTGTACCTATCCTTAAATAAATATAATAAAGACATGGATGTGGGTAAGCAAGTCTCCCTAAATCCTTTTTCTAAATAGAGGTCCTTCGAAGTAATAGGCGGAATCATGATCTTTTTTATTGGTGGATTTCCAAATCATTTTAAAGCACCATGCTACCCATGTGTACAAGAAAAATCATCTTTTCGGTTATCAAGTTATACCATCCATAAGGAGGGCTCTCCTAAGCTAGAGACCACAAATTAGTGAAAGAGAAGATCAGGCATCTTAGCAATTAGAGAAGAAATTCCATTGAATGCGACAAAACAACAAGAATTGAAGTTAAAAACTGATGCAAGCCAACACCCATAACACAGTAAATACTGCAAACCTGGTTAAAACACATCGAAGGTGAAGTGTTCGAAGTCCAAGATTTGCCATCCAAGAAAGTAAAGCCTACCCCGAAGCATATAAAACATTCGAGAGTAAACCTTTCTGCAGAACTTTTAGCCTTTAGTCCTCTGCTTCTCCGATAAAAGACACGTTGAGTTGCAAATATTTTTTAATAAGAAGCAATACTTGTCAAGTTTGCGTAGTTCTTTCTTAAATCTTTTCTTTTTACGCCCCTTTCTTTTTATATTATCCATATTTTCATTTACAAAACACGCATATCTAACTTATAGTTAATAACTATGAAAAGGAGGGTGACAAAGAGTGGGAGTTGTATTCCCTTGGTTAGCTTTCCTTCGAAAAATATAAAGAGCTCACTTTTTGGTTATGGATGGAAAGCCTACCATCGCATACAAAGTTCCAATTCCAAAACGCCAAAACGGCCAGGGAGGGTGCAGAACGTGGCAGGGGCATTGGTGAGTCCAAAAGTCATAACCAAATCACCCCATCTTCTTTTTGTCTTTGGCTAAAGATGAATAGAATACAAAAAAGGAGTGAAAGGTTGAAAGGCAATAAACTAAACATGTAATATATTATAACTTATGGTGGACAACAAGGGCCAATTTTCTAACATAATATTACTACTGGTACTTGTTTATACTTTAGTGGTCCCTCTTTTGGAGATTCCTTAGCCGCAGAGTTGTGAGAATGACACAAACAAAACAATAGCACAACCATATCTAATAAAATACTCATTCCTAGAAGTGTTCGATTTTATAGTTCCGTGACAGTGTGTTCTGACCCCTAGTAGTTGAGTTCAAAGCGAAGCGATTGGCCCCATTTTTTTTGGGATTTAGGTTTTAAACTAAAAAAAATTGTTTCTTCACTACCCAAATCAGACTAAACTTCTTCTTTGCAGCTAGTTCCAACTCCCTCGAGAACAATAACGGAGAGCTGTCGGCACCCTTTTTGGGGGGATTTAGGTTTTAAAGAGAAAAAATTGTTTCTTCAGAACCCAAATCAACCAAAACTTCTTCTTTGTAATTAGTTCTACCTCCATCAAGAACAACGAAAACCAATTTTTAAAAAAGAAAAGAACGACTTCTACAGTACCCACTACATCTCGTTTCTTCTCGTACCCACTACAACGAAGACCAATATTGTTTCTTCAGTACCCACTACATATCGTCGACTTCGGAAACATATCGCCGACTTCGGAATCATCGATCGTCCAACAAAATGAGTTTTACAAAAGAAAAAACTGACCTTGGCATGGGATAAGAGAGGGAGTGGATTATACTTGTATTTCTGAGATCGTCCAGCTAGTGGAGCTCACATCGTCGACTTCGGAATCATCGTCGAGTTCAGAGAGAGAGGGACGGAGATGTGAGAAGAAGGGGACAGAGTAATTGTGAGTCTGGAATTTTCCAATTTGCTGAACTTAACCCCTCTAAAATGATGTCATTTAAGCCTTTTTAATTTTAGGGACAATTTTTTCTTGTACGGAAATTTGGAGTCCCGCCAATCCATCAGCTTTTTTTCCCCCAAGTGGCGCCCAAAAATTAGCGACGAAAATATTTCCTCACCTTACCATCCCAATAAAATCTAGCAGATTTCCTTTTGCGAGGAAAACGTAAATTCCTCGCCATAAATGAGTTTTGGGCGACAAAAACTGTTTTCCTCGCCTATTATCACCTTGTCAAATGGATTTTGTGAGGAAATTTGGTTTTCCTCGCAAATTGTAGTTCTTTAGCGACAAAATAAAATTTCCTCACTAATTTTCCTCGCAGCAGGTCATTCGTGTTGTAGTGTAAAAATAAAACTTTCCAATTTATCCATTATCTAGTATCGTCTAAATAAATTCTATTCGCATACCACCCCATGTCTCTAGGGTCCAATCTAGCATTCAAATCAGATATTGATGCAATATACAATTAAACCAAATAATCATTAAAACAAATAATCAGCAATGCAATCACACAACCTTTTATGAATGGGCCGTTGCCCTTATTCTTGTATGGCCACAATGTCAATTAATGAAGTAGGATTCTTATAATAAATTTTAATAATTATTTTCCAAGCTTTTATTAATTATTACAAAGTAATTAGATTTATTAAACAATAATTAAATACATTAATTAGATAAAAATATTAAAATAATTAACATGACCTTAATTAAAGTCCTAAAAGTCCCACACAATCAGTTGAGTATCAAAAGTTGGGTTCGGAGGGTCGAAGGATTAATTTACATGAAAACGTTAATTAAAATGAATGAAAGTGGAGTAAATAGATGATAAATAATTAATAATAAAAATAAATGTTGAGACTGACATAATTTCATATTTGGACAGTAAGGAGTCTAAATAAAATTATTCGGGCATTAATAATAATGTTTATAAAGTCATAAAGTAATTTTAAGTGGAATTACTTTAAAAATAATAATAAATAATGAATTAAATAAAATAAATATTTAATTTAACAAGTTACTGTATTTGACATTCAAGAAGTCTAAAAAAAAATTAGTTGGAGTGTTAAAACGTTGGTTGAAAGGTCGTAACAAATTTTCGTTTGTAAACGTTGAGCGATAACTAATAAATAATTTAATAAATAGATAATTAAATAAAAAAAATATGATCTCAACAAGTTATGATCTTTGAGGTGTGAAAAGTCTAGGAAAAATAGTTCGGGGATCGAAAATCAAGTTTAGAAGGTCGCAAAACAATTTCGAAACAAAACAGTTCCTGCCGCAAGGTTTGACCGAGTCAACCTTGCGGCTGAGCCTCCTGCCGCTAACTCGGCTCTGGTTCTTGCGGCCCGCAGGTTGCGGCCGCAAGGTGCAATGCAGAAACGGATTTTTTTGTTTTTCGCGATGGTTTCGATGCATGGGTCCATTTAGGCTATTCGGTTATGCATAAAAACATTAAATATACTTAGAGGGAGGGTTGGGAGAGATTATGCTACCTCAAATTGGATCGAATTGATTTTTGATCGAAACTTGAATTTTGGGAAGAAGGTTTCGGGTTCTTCGATCGGGGAACTTTGGGACCGAATTGGGAGACGTTTGGTGATGCTAGGAACTGTAGGAAGCGTCTGGAATGATCGAATTGGATTTCGGTCGAGTCTTGATCACAAACCCACTTTTCTCTCTCTTTCTTTCTCTCTCTAGAACTCCATAGATTGGAGCTCCGATCTCTCCTGTTTTTCTCTCTTTTCTGGACTAGAGGGGCGCGGTAATTTTCGTGGTGTGCCCTAGGGTCGACGTACTAGGGTATATATAAGAGAATTTGAGAGTTTCGATTGAAGTTGGATTTTAAAGAGGTTGAATTCTATCGGGTTTCGGAAATGGATGAATTAAAACGAAAATATAGTCAGGAATAAGGATTAGAGACTGAGTAGGAAAGGGAGAGGTGGTAGGATTTACATGCATGCAATTTAAATAACTAAAAGTAGGATAATTAAGATTAAATTAATTATATTAGTATTTATCTCTTAGATAATTATAATTAGGATGATTATATTATTACTAATAATATTCTTTTAAATGATGTTATAATCGATAAAATTTACGGGTCGTTACAACCTATCCCCCTTAACAAAATTTCGTCCTCGAAATTAAAGAGTACCTACAGGAGGAAACAGATTTGGATAGTTCGCGCGCATAGTGTCCGCTCGTTCCCAAGTTGATTCTTCAATTCCTCGATGTCGCCAAAGGATTCGGACGAGTTGAATGGTTTTACCTCGAATGCACTTCTCACTATAGTCTTGGATTTCCACTGGTTGTTCCTCGAGAGTGACGTCTTCGTTGAGTTCGATATTTTCCCAATTGATGATGTGGGAAGGATGTGCCATGTACTTTCGGAGCATTGACACGTGAAACACGTTGTGAACTCGGTCTAGTTGCGGCGGTAGTGCTGGACGGTACGCTACTTCTCCAATTTTCTCGAGAATCTCAAAAGGGCCAATATATCGCGGTGACAGTTTTCCTTTCTTTCCAAATCGGATAACTCCTTTTCGTGGTCTAATCTTTAAGAACACATGTTCTCCAACCTGAAAGGTCAAGGGTCTGGTTCTTTTATCGGCGTAGCTCTTCTGTCGACTTTGCGCGGTTAGGAGCCGTTGGCGAATGGTTTGGATCTTTTCTGTTGTCTCTCGGACTAACTCTGGTCCTAGTAAGCTTATTTCTCCCACTTCAGTCCAACAAACTGGCGATCGACAAGGATGCCCATACAGAGCTTCGTATGGTGCCATGTCTATGCTGGATTGATAACTGTTGTTATAAGCAAACTCGACTAGGGGTAAGTGTCGTTCCCAACTTCCCTTAAAGTCCAAAATACAGGCACGGAGCATATCTTCTAAAATCTGGATTGTTCTCTCGGATTGTCCGTCTGTCTGTGGGTGAAATGCAGTGCTGAGACGAAGGTCAGTTCCCAATGCTTTCTGCAGACTATCCCAAAAGGTCGATGTAAATCGTGAATCTCGATCACTCACAATGGATACTGGTACACCGTGTAATCGTACGATTTCTCGAATGTAGAGTCTGCTGAGAGAGTCCATTGAGTCCGTCATCTTCATGGGTAAAAAGTGGGCAGATTTGGTTAAACGATCGACTATCACCCAAATGGCGGTGTTTGATTGCAGAGACCTAGGAAGTCCTGTCACAAAGTCCATGGCGATATGTTCCCACTTCCATCCGGGTATAGGCAAAGGTTGCAGGGTTCCACCGGGCTTCTGATGTTCTGCTTTTACTTGTTGGCAAGTAAGGCATGATGAGACGTACTTGGCCACATCCTTCTTGATTCCAGCCCACCAGTACTGTCGACGGAGGTCTTGGTACATCTTGGTGCTTCCCGGGTGGACGGCGAAATTGGAATGGTGGAATTCCTTAAGTACTGCTTCCCGAAGAGTACCGATATTAGGTACAAAAATTCTTCCTTGGAAATGAAGGCTCTTGTCAGCGTGAATTTCCCACCCAACTGCTGCTTTTCCAATTGAGAGTTGGTATCTGATGAAATCACATTCTTGTTCAAAGGTTTGGGCTAAGAGGATTTCTCGGTGTAAGGCTGGTGTGGCGACCATGGCGACGAGACAAGCGCCGGTGCCTTCGGCGGTTGGTTGCAGCTTGAACCCGTTAAGGTCTTCCATCATCTTCCATTCTCTCATAGCTAAACTAGCCACGTGTCCTCGGTTCTTGCGGCTCAGCGCATCAGCAACTACATTTGCTTTTCCAGGATGATAGGACATCGTGAAATTGAAGTCCTCTAAGTATTCCACCCATCTCCTTTGTCTCATGTTTAGCTCTTTCTGAGTAAACAAGTATTTCAAACTTTTATGGTCTGTGAATACTTCAAACTGCTCTCCGTACAGGTAGTGTCGCCAAGACTTTAAGGCGAATACCACCGCTGCTAGTTCCAAGTCGTGAGTTGGATAATTCCTTTCATGCGGCCTTAACTGTCTGGATCCGTAAGCAACGACTTTCCCATTTTGCATGAGTACCGCTCCCAATCCATCTTTGGATGCGTCGCAGTACACAGTATACTCCGCGTCTCGTTCGGGTATGACCAGTATAGGAGCGCTAGTCAACCTCTTCTTAAGTTCTTGAAAGGATCTCTCACATGCTTCGTTCCATTCAAACTTAACTCCCTTTTGGGTCAGTCGAGTTAATGGCTTTCCCAAGATGGAGAAGTCCTGAATGAATCTTCTGTAGTAAACAGCTAATCCCAAGAAACTTCTAATCTCGAACACCGTAGAAGGTCTTTTCCAGTCCATGACTGCTTCTACCTTGCTGTCGTCAACTGAGATTCCTTTCTCTGACACCACGTGTCCTAGGAATTTGACTTCTTTCATCCAAAATTCACACTTGCTGGCCTTGGCATATAAATGGTTGTCCCGAAGTACTTGGAGGACAATTCTCAAATGGTCTTCGTGTTCTTTCTCCGTTGGAGAGTACACAAGGATGTCATCGATGAACACTACCACAAATTTGTCCAAGTACGGCGTGAAAATTTGGTTCATTAGGCACATGAAAACAGCAGGAGCATTGGTTAGGCCGAACGGCATGACTATGAACTCGTAGTGTCCGTAACGTGTGCGGAATGCCGTTTTAAGTATATCACAATCTCGAACTCTCAGTTGGTGATATCCAGATCTCAAATCGATCTTCGAGAAACAAGTCGACCCTCTCAGTTGGTCGAACAAGTCGTCTATTCTCGGTAAGGGATATCGGTTCTTGATGGTGACTTTGTTGAGCTGGCGGTAGTCGATACAAAGTCGGAGCGTTCCTTCTTTCTTCTTGACGAATAGCGCTGGAGCTCCCCAAGGTGAGGTACTAGGTCGGATAAAGCCATTTTCTAAGAGTTCTTGTAGCTGCGTTTTCAACTCTCGTAGTTCTACTGGAGCCATCCGATACGGGGCCATCGAGATTGGAGCCGTGCCAGGTTGTAGCTCGATGGTGAAATCCAATTCCCTTGGCGGTGGCAATCCTGGTAATTCCTCTGGAAATACGTCCTCGTACTCGCAGACGACGCGAGGGAGGCCCAACTCCATTCGGTCCGTTTCCTCCAACTTGAGACTCGCTAACCATCCGGCGAGCTTCCTATGCCACTTTGTTTTGTGCGCGTAGGGTGAAGACGGGTCTTGTCTATCCCCCTTAAACTTGAAACACGTTCCATCTGGCGAATAAGCCGTCACCATCTTTCGATGGCAGTCTATGACAGCTCGGTGAGCAGTCAGCCAGTCCATCCCAAGTATGACGTCGAAGTCCGTCATTTCGATTACTCGTAAGTCGCATGTTAATCGCAGGTTCGATACCTCTAGTTCGCACCCTCTACAGATTAATACTATCGGAATCTTACCCCCTAATGGTGAGGTCACATGCATAGTTGTCTTTAGAGGTTCAGTTTCTAATCCAAGTGTAGATACACATGCGGCAGATATAAATGAGTGCGAAGCTCCAGAGTCAAATAATGCTTGAACGCATGTAGTATAAAGAGTGAGGGTACCTTGGATCACTGCAGGGTCCATCTCCTCTTCTGTTCCTTGCAGTGCGAACACCCTTCCAGCAGTGGGCTGGATTGGCCCACTCAATCCTCTGTTCTGAGTTGGCGGCTGGTTCCACCCACCTCGAGGCTGGTTCTGTCCTCCTGGTTGGTTACCATTCCAAGCTGGTCTAGCTTGGTTCTGATTCCCAATTCCCGTAGCCCTGACTTGATTTTGCGCCGGCTGTCCCTCCTGGTTTCTAGCTCCAATCAACTTAGGACAGTTGATCTGGATATGTCCTTCTTCATGGCAGAAATAACAATGGCGGACTGGATATTGGTTCTGAGGAAAAAGGTTGCGGTTCGGTCCAGGATTAGGGTTTGGGCCTCGGTTTAGTACTTGGATCTGGTTTGGATTAGGGTTAGGGTTTCGAGTGAACCCTGGGTTAAGGTTTCTCCAAGCTGGGTTGGATTGTGACGGTTCTGGGCGAGGATAGTAGGGTTGAGAGGTTGGGGCACTCCTGTTGTTAGGATTGGTGCGGATAGGTCCTCCAACTGCAGGTATTACCTTCTTCTGCTCACGCCTCGTCTTAAAATCCAGGGTTTCTCTCTCCATCTTAAGTGCGCATTGCACCACTTGTGAGTAGGTGGGAAGCATCTGCGCCACCACCGCTCGGCGCGTCTCATTGAGTCCCCACTCAAACTTTCTTGCCTTATCATCATCAGTAGGTATGATTCT
Organism: Rhododendron kiyosumense; assembly: GCA_019656275.1. NCBI lineage: Eukaryota > Viridiplantae > Streptophyta > Magnoliopsida > Ericales > Ericaceae > Rhododendron > Rhododendron kiyosumense. The sequence continues at coordinate 11,715 of BPLS01025846.1, forward strand.
TGCGCCATAGCGAGACAATTCTTCAAACCGTGCTGCGTACTGGGTCACGGTCATTGTGCCCTGCTCGAGATTCAAGAATTCTGAGGCTAGTGCCTGTTTGATAGGTGCTGGGAAATACTTGTCAAGGAAAATCTCCTCGAATCGGTCCCAAGTCATTGTTGCCACATCATGAGTGTTCTTCATCAGGTCCCACCAATGCTGAGCTTCACTCTGCATCTGATAGGTAGCTAGGGCAATTCGATTGCTAGCATCTTGATATCTAGGGTTTCAAGAATTTTCTTGATCTCTGCCAGCCAAGCTTCCGCAGCTGTGGGGTTAGGTTCTCCTTGAAAATAGGGCGGGCGACGCTTGCAGAATTCATTCAATGCTTGACTCCTTGTCATTGGCCCTCGAGTTCCGTGTGGGCCTCCACGTGGGGTCTGATTATTTGCAGTCGCAGCAGTAATGAATGCTTGCATGAGTTGGAGTAGCTCAGTAGCCCCAACTTGGCCATTGAATTGAGGGGTTCCATTGTTTTGCTCGTTATTCTGGTCATCTCTTGCTTCCTCCATCTAGATACCGTTATGTTATAATTTAGTAAGGGGGGTTTTATTACAAGAATATATATATATTCGTATACTTATTAGATACGTGGAAACAAAACATCATAAGAACTTTTCTTCTATTAACATAGTAAATCAACACATCATTCATGCCAAAACACACTACTTAGATGTGTAGCTACCAAAAGTCGAGATAAATCCTACAACCACAGTGGTATTCCTAAAAAAAAATGTCATAAAAATTCCTTCTACCATAATTGCTTCCTAAAAAAAAATACATAAAAAGTGTTGCGCGCAAAAGACTAGTAGATGCAAAAAAAAAAAAAAAATTGGTCAATCGAAAAGCACAGGGAAATGCTCTGCTAGAAGACTTTGTTTCTCGATGGTGTCTTCTGTAAGTCCATAGCAACACCAAGTCACTCGCCATAGGGGTTCCTGCTGTCCTCCATTGGGGTTTAGGTTGGGATACGGTACGAGACGGACGGGTATCTCCACATATGTGACGTGATCAGTGAAGTCAGCATTTTCTGGGATAATACGATGTTCTTGCTCGGGGCGGGCTCTTGTGACACGCGAATAGTGGATGCGATCGGTGTAATGCTCTCGGAATCCTCGGGGTACATCGATAAGGTAATATCCATTATAGCATGGGGCTACGATCCTTACTGGCCCTAAGTAGGCGGACTGGGATCGGATCTTGAAAGGACAAGGGTATAGTGGCTCTAGCTGTATGTAGACCCAAGTGTTTGGATCATAGCTGGAATGGTGTCCTACCCATGGGATTCCTGCAGGTCGAGCCATACTAGGACGAGGTGGGGGATTAGCGTCTATGACTTCGCATTCATTGTCGGGCTCTTCTATTGGTATGGGGGCCGGAGAAGGCGGAGGTTCCTGCATTTCGAGTCGTTGGTTTGTTAGCCACCACTGCAGCTCAGCATCCATATCCCTTGGTGCATCTACGGGTAACATCCAGCCATAGTCATCCATCTCTAGATCTTCCAGAAATCCATCCTCACTATCAGTGCTATTTCCCTCACCTTCTTCCATTTCTGGTTCAGCATTTTCCATCTCTTCATCCTGATCCTGAAAAAGAGGCTCTTCTGGGTCCTCTTCTTCCTCAAGAGGTTCTTCAGGATCTTCATCTTCCTCAGGCGGTTCCTCAGGATCTTCCTCTTCCTCAGGATCTATATCTTCCTCAGGGTCTATATCTTCCTCAGGGTCTTCCTCTCGTATTCCCATGTCTACCCCCAGAATGTAGGCCAACATTCTTCGTATTTCGTGCTCGTCATCAGTGGAGTGAGTGAGGGCGTTAAAGAGAGTTGCAATCTTTTGATGAGCCTGCCTCATCCGATAGAGGGTAGGGAACATTCCTGCCAAATAATCATCTTCCATTGGAAAACCTGGGGTAGCTATCATGAATGCCCTTAGGTTTTCTACTTCTGTAGTTAACTGGGCCATCTCATCCTCCTCTTGAATGTTGGGAGGGTTAGGGTTCTGGTCTGGAGTGGGAATCGGAGGCTGATTATCCATATCCCTATAATGTGAGTGGTAGGGTTCGCTCCGTATATCAAAGCCTGGTATGCTTTCTAAGATATCACGAATTTCCCTCTCGAGATTAGCCCTTCTCCATGGGCTTGGATGATGAGCCGTGTACACTTCCCTCTGGTTTGGCGGATTTGCCATTAGCTGCTGGTACTGAGCATACATAATTGGGAACTCGGTAGGTACATAAGGGTCTCGGAAAGTGAAGTCGGATCCTACAGTGTTTTCCAGGTAGTCCTGCAGTCTGCTCCATTCCTCCTCGAGTTGGTCTGCGAACGTGGGGTCCATCTATAAAAGTAAGGAAAATATATTTATCGTTAGTTTTCTGTGTATTTTAAATAATGTCATTTAAATCTTGTAGTATTATGCTCAGTCTATCGTGATCTACCCAATCTACCCAAGGCCGAGGGTTTGAACCTAAAGTTTTGATACCAAGTTGTAACGCCCCGATTTTCGGAAATAAAATCGGAGGTATAAAATATTGATTTCTAAAAAGTTATTAATTTAAATTCAAAATTCAAAACGGATAATTCTCCCTAACGATTCATCTATTACAAATCCTTATTGAAATACTGAAAAATAGTCTTTGTGATAAAAACTAAATAAAATAACAGAGTCGCCTTCTAGGATTGATATGAATCCCAAACGTATTCTGGCTCGGCTCCCATCTCTTGGTTCTCTTCCGCATAAAATTGTTCACCTTCAGGGTTCTGTGTCTCTTCCTGATTTTCTGCAAAATCTGGCACGGAAGCCAGGCAATCCGTACCTGAGTGAAATAGTTCACCCCGAATCATAATCCAACCCAACTACCCCTCTTACTTTACAGTTAGCAAGCAACAGGATAATAATAATGCGATAAAGTAAAACAGAGTTAATTCCATATAAACCAGTTCATTACTATCCACTTAACTTGACGTGAAATCTAAGATCTCCTCCGCGGAGTCTTTCTTCCCCAACCGCTAGCTATGCCCTGTCCCATGAGCTCACTTTCTTTTGTTGTCGCGGATTGCACCTCAGTTATGTACCTAGCGTGTATCCGTCTCATTACAACAAAAGGAAGCTTATCATGCCCGAATCATAATTAGGGTTCGCCTATCTTATGCACCACCACACAGTCATCACTGGGCTTATTTTGCCAGTTTCAATTCACCACTGGACTCTCGCCAGTATCAATTCATCAATCACTGCTGGGCTTACTTTACCAGCTTCAATTCATCACTGGACTCTCGCCAGTTTCAATCTCATCACAAATCACATCACATCTCAAATTCCCGCCTGCAGGCATTCTAACACTACAACACGAACGGCCTATTGTGAGGAAAATATTTTGTCGCTAAATCAAAAATTTCCTCGCTGAATGCATTAGCGAGAAATATTTTTGTCGCCAACTTTCCTCGCTAAAACGTTGTCGCAGAAGCTTACAGCGAGGAAAAAAATTTCCTCGCAAGTTGTTGACAATTTGCGTGGAAAAAATTCCTCGCCAAAAATGGGTTGCGAGGAAAAAAGTCCTCGCCAAAAATGTAAAATTCCTTGCCCAAACTGTGCACAGGACTTGAATGATATAATAGGCGAGGAAAAAATTCCTTGCTAAAAATGATTTGTGAGGAAAAAAGTCCTCGCCAAAAAAGCAAAATTCCTCGCGCAAACACTAGACATGGCATGAATGAAATGGCTAGGCGAGGAATTTATTCCTCGCTGCCAAAGTAATTTCCTAGCAAAAAGTAGCCTATTGTAGGTTTTTAGAGACAAATTTTTTCCTCGCTAATGTTACATATACGCAATAAAAAAACAGCCTATTGCAAGCAATGAATGTTTCTCCTTGCAAACATTTTTTATACGTTCCCTGCTCATTTAGAATCTATCACTACCACATACAACCATGGACAATCATAACCATAAATAGCACAAATTGTCATTTCTGTGAAATATTAGCCAAATCCTTTCAACTACATAATAATATCATTGTTCAAACCATCAAAACAAAGTTTAGCCCTAGGAAACAAAATATCAAGTTTACCACTACTTATGCTCTAGGATTTTCAAAAAGCATCGTGGATCTTTCCAAAAACTACACCACCTCGAGGCCAACTTTTGCAATGTATCCTTCTTTGAATTCCATCTCCCACAGCCACGAACTCCAAAAAGAACATCAATCTTACACGCTGCCAAGAAAAAAAATAGCAAACATATCAAAGAAAGTAAGAAATCATCAAATATGCAGTAATATATTTATATACACACTTGCACAATATGAATAGCACAAAAGATTCATAATCCACCATTGCATAATCCTAAATAACACTACGAGTAAATGCAGGCCAATCATTGTACGTCCAAAAAGGAAAGTAATTGTCTAGAGTTCCAACCTTAGTACAATTTGCAACTTCTATCCAACCCTCTCCTATCTCTAATTGGGGCTTGGATAGAGTGTGACAAAACGTTCAACCCACAATGTTTCAGTCATTGGATGTTGTGCCAAAAAAAATTCCAGCATTGCTTAATCCCATCATTAGAAAGGAAATTGGACACCGAATAAGTAAGCCCCCATGGTAAGTTCCAACCCAGTCCAAAGTTAGCCAAGAGAAATTCATTTACTGATTAACTATTCATGCTAAGGTTCATCAGCAAATTCCAAGTCCTTATTAAAGCATTCAATTTTGAGTGACAGTAAGAACGGTTGATCAAAGGACATCATTCTTTCTCCAAATAAGAAGCACCATATTATGAGAAGTTCCATCATTCCAAATAAAGAAAACTGATACTTCTTTACGCTTAATTGACGGAACCTGACATCACTAGGTCGATATACCGTATACAAAGGAAACTAAGCAGCAAATGTTCAACACATACAAGATGCTCTTGAAAAACATAATTGCTTCTCAACAAACTTTGTATTAGCATTTTCCATACATATAAGATGCTTCAAGTTAGGGAAAATGATGACTTAGAGACATATCAAAAAATTTGACTAAGCTTAGTCATCATCAAAATTGAAACCATTGTAGATATACGATGCCAAAGAGATTGGTATGCATTTTTTGGCCCCTCTCCAAACTTATGCTGCTAGCCTGTTACTAATTTTTTAAGTACCATGAATATTATGCAGTTGGTGCAAAACAAGATTCAGAGCCAGAAAATTATACAAAATCCTAATTAACCATGTGAAAGAACTAAAAGCTACATTGTTCCAGCTTCGAAACGATTGAAATTGCAACACTAAGGATAAAACATAAGACACATCTCTCTCTAGTCTCTAGAAAGCAACATTCCATTATTATTATTTTAGAATTACACCTATTAGACACCCCCAAAAACAAATGGACAGCAGTCAAAAAGTGTCATTTTTGCAGTAGATCATAGACCTCACTCTTTAGAATGAACTTACAATCTGGATAAGTCAAGGGGATGGCATAGCGTATGAGATCTCCTCTCCATAAGATCGCTTCAGATAAGGATGGGTAAGCAAACTGGATTAAGTGATCCATGACCGCATGACAGAGCTGGTCAATCTCATTAACAATAGGGTAAGGCTTGGAGAAGTGATGCGAAGCAATGATTAACCCAAAATACGGATTTTGGGCATTAGTGACTTGGGGGACAAAGTGTCCGCATT